>RCUC01173753.1:0-31255 GCA_003697995.1 Taxidea taxus jeffersonii
TTTTAAATTATTAAACTGGGTAGTGGAAAGCATATGTTTATTTATTTTATTTATTTATTCATTGTTTAATTTTTATGTTCTTTCCTAATTATACAATGATTCCCTTTTAGCTGCTACTACATGGAGTATGCATCAAGAATGCAATAAAATTCTATTGGCTTTCTTAACACAAATATAGTTAGGCTTTCATTTGGCTTGAGCTCCCTAATACACTCATAAATAATACTTAATACTATCTTCGATATTTTTTCCTATGGCTAATTGGTCTACTGGTCAATAAGTTCATGCCTAGGCACATCTACCTGTCTTTAGGCAATGACTTTCCTAGTGGAAAGTTAAGAAAAGCTGTTAGAGGCAGGTAGTTCAATAACTGCTGAGCTCCTGGTCAGTGCTAACTACAAACTCTGTAAAGTGAGCTTCCTTACGGAAGATATTAAAGTTTCATATATAATCTCTCCTCCTGGTTCTCCATAATTCCTATGTTTTATAATAGAGAATAAATAATTGGACTCTACTAATGTCTAGCTGCATGACTGTCAAATTATTTTACACATTTATTTCTGAGTTTTCTCAATTTTAGTATGAAAATTATGATTTTTGAAGTGTTCTTTTTAAAAAAGTGTTCTTGCATAAATCAAATACTATATAAATATTAGGTATTCTTATTACTACCATTATGATAAAACCTTATTCATCAAAAGGAGATTTGTAATTTAGTGTTTATTTGTGACTTTCTACTTAAATTTATTTTATTTTCATAGTTAATGAGCATAGTATTACCCCGCCAAGCCAGCAAGTATTTTTGAACCTTATCAAGACACTGAGCATAATAACTGAAAACTATTCTGGAGTCAGACTTCATATTTATAAATCTTGGATTTACCACTTAATAATTTTGCCACACAAATCAAGCTAATTACCTTCTGTTGGCCTCAAGTTAACATACTTTACAATAAGAATAATTACACTATATGCCCCAAAGAGTTATGATGAGAATTAAATGAGTATAGATAAAGAGGAATTTACAATATTGTCAATAATAAATTTAGCTTTGATCACTTGAAAACACTTTGGACAGAAAAGTAAATATTCTGCCTAACTAGTTAAATGGTTGCTTCAACATGAATAGTATTTTCCCCTTACTTGGATTTTTCAACAAGGAAAGAGAGTTTAGTGAAAAAAATTTGTTTAGTTGAGAGCAATCCTATAAACTTGACCCATATTAGTAAATGCTTGAAATATAAGGCATAATCCATGAGCATATGATCAAACTTCAGAATTTTCAAAATGTTCATGAAATTTTCTCTTTCATTAAATCACTACTGAAAGGAAATATAATTTTTGTATTTTTGTTTTGTAGACTAAATTTTTAAGAGCTCTACTGAGCTTTTTATTTAAAGTGTATGATTCAATTTTTCTATTATAGTCACAGAATTATGCAACCACCAACAATATCAATTTGGAATATTTTCATCCTCCTCGAAAAGAAACCTCATACCCTCTGTAAGTTGCTTCTATTTTTCCCCAACTTCCCCTCCAAGTCTATGAGACTATTAATCTACCTTTTGTCTTTAGAGTTGTAAGTTATTTTATCTTCAACGATGGGGAATAAAAACAAAACAAAACAAAAACAGAACAAATCTTTAAACATGAAAGGGTTAAATATTGCAAGAACCTGGAAAGAGTGAAATCACACTAAAATCTCTCTTTTGTCCATATTCTTTTAATAAGGCACCGTATTGAATTCAGAAAGGTCAGGTTAGGATTCTGTGTACATCTGAATAAATCTGGGGTGGATTACATCATAACCATATTGAAGAAATAACTCAGCTTTGGCATTGGCCATGATTTACCAAGGCATATTCTTTTAAAATGCAAATGGGGATGTTTCATTTTCCATGTGGAGAATATTAAGAAAGTAATTGGATTTAAACAAAGAAATGCAAGTATCAGTGCAAGTGACATGAACACATAATCCATCTTAATATTTCAGAGAGACCACTAAATTGTCTGGAATGCTCTACCTTGCTTTACTTTCAGTCTTTTTGAAAGCTGTATGTGACAAGACAACTTTGGTTAGTTTTATTTAATTTCAAACTGCTATATTTTAATCTTGACAGATTATTTTCTCTGAAGAATCAGTGACCTCAATATTGCATGTGTATATATTTCAAAATTACTTGAAAAACTGTCTACACTTTCACTTTTTAAGGAATTTAGAAGTATCTAGCCACAACCATTAATACATTTAAACACTTATTGGTATGTATTTAAATTATATAATAATGAATTAATATCTGTATCTAATTACCTTATGTTTATACCACTGTATTATTTTAATATAAAATATGCATTAATTTATTGAATAGAGCTTTACTGAAGTATGACTGACAAATAAGAATTGTATATATTTAAGGTGGGCAACATGATTTTACATATATATGTATGTATACATATATATATATGAAATGATTACTATGACCAAGCTAATTAACATACCCATCATCTCAGTTGTTATTATTATTATTATTTTTTTTTTTTGGTGACAAACACACTTAAGATCTAGTTTCTTAGCAAATTCTAAGTATACCTACATTATTATTAGCTACAGTCACCATGCTGTACACATTAGGTCTCCAGAATTTATTCATCTTATAACTGAAAATTTGTACCTTGAGACCAACATCTCCCCAATTTCCCAACCCTCAGTAACCAATATTTTACTCTGCTTCCATTCATTTGACTTTTTTAGATTTTACAGATAAATGGGATCATGCAGTATCATGCAGTATTTCTCTTTGTGTCTGGCTTCTTTTACTTAGCATAATTTCCTCTGGGTTCATCCATGTTGCTGCAAATGGCAGTATTTCTTTTTTTATAAAGCTAAATAATATTTTATACCAATGTATCTATCACATTTAACCACATTTTTTTATCCTTTATCCTCTGATGGGCACTTTGATTGCATCAATACAGTGACTATTGTAAATAATGCTGCAATAAACTTGGGAGTGCAGATGTCTTAAGGTAATGATTTAATTTCCTTTGGATATATACTCAGAAGTGGGATTGTTGAATCATATGGTAGTTCTGTTCTTTTAAATTTTTTGAGGAAACTGCATGCTGTCTTCTACAATGGCTATAGCAATTTACATTCTACCAATAGTGCATGAAGTTTCTCCTTCTCCATATCCTCATCAACATTTATGTTTTAACTTTTTAGTAACAGCCATCCTAACAGGTGTAAGGTATTATCATGATTTCAATTTGCATTTCCCTAATGATTAATGATTTACATAGATATTTATGCTGCATGTTTTCAAATTATGTAATATTGTATTGATTATATATTTACCTAATCTTAGTATGTATGTGCCTTCCCATATTCCAATAATACAAAATCCATGCTTTTATAGAACATGATTCATTAGACCACAGCAGTTCCTATCTTGTGACTTGCCCCTAAAATAATTAATTGATGTTTGTTAGGTCCTAAAAAGACAAATATGGCTTCTGGATTAATTATGTCCTAAGTATTTGGAAAGGTCTTGTTTTGATAAAAAGATAAAAAGTGAAAAATCGATAAAATTAATCTTTAAAGGCAATGAATACTAACTGGTAAAGGAAATCTATTATGGACAAAACAATTTCTCAATTTTCCTTATCAAACTAATATGCTGTAAGTACCTTATTTGTGCCAAAATGTGACATTTCAATTTTGAGAAGTACAAAACATAACACTAAAAAACTGGAAGGTAATGTTTTATAATGTATGATAGCATATGATTTTTTTTTTTTTAACTTTCTACTGACATTCCCTGGAAGAAGGTGACATTGAAGAGAATGATGACTGAACAATGCAATTCAGAAACGAATGCAAAGGGATATATGACAATAAACAAGTTCTTAGTTCTGCTCTTATTTATTTATATGACCTTGAGAAAGTCATTAATTTTTATAGAATCTCCCTTTACTTATCTGAAAACTGAGAAGTCGGCACTCCTTGATTTCTAATAACCTGCACTGACATACCAATCTAAATTATTTATAAATAAACACTGATATAGTCTTTTATTTGATCCTTACTATGACTTACTGAAGTAAGCACAACAGGTTCTACTTTTACTGTTTTGTACATATGAAATTTGAGCCTATGTCCTTGCATGTTTGTAAGGCAATTAGTAAAACCTAGTAAAGAACAAGGTCTGCTAATGATTGAATTAGTGCTTTCCACTACATATTTAAGTTACCTTTGATCATTATTATACACTATAACTTGTATATAATTCCTATTTGAGGAACTGGAAAGAGCAAGCAAAAGGGAGATGACTCTTATTCAGCGGCTGCTGAGTCATTTTTCTATAAGTTAAAATTTACTTGGAAAAAATGTTTCTTCCACAATGGTAATGTGTGAAAAACTCATCGGCTTGGACATTATCTATTTTCATACCAACTAAATAATTACAATCTTTATAATTTGTGTGACTTATTTAATCACCCTGGGTATTAGTCTTCATTGAAATAGAATAATGTCCATTTTCCATTATTTTGTAACCCATGTTTTGATTTTGTTTTCATTTACTTTAAGGGATAAAGGATTATCACATACTTTATAAGCTGAAATCTGTAAAGATCCTACATTCAAAAACCACATATCAAGGGGTACCTGGCTTGCTCAGTCAGTTAAGCATCCTACTCTTGATTTTAGCTCAGATCACAATCTCAGGGCAGTGAGATTGAGCTCTGTATCAGGCTCTGTGCTGAGCATGGAATTTGTTTAAGATTATCTCTCTGCCCCTCCCCCCATCCTCTCTTTCTCTTTCAAATTAAAAGAACAAAAGCGATTTAAGGAAAAAACCACATATTAAATATTGATGGCATGTTAGGAATGTAATTGGAATCAGAAGTTCAAGATTATGTCCCTTATTTTCCTACAAGCCAGTTTTATGTCTTTGGGTTTCCATTTCAGTTGGGATGCATCTGCTTTTAATATCCTTTCTGGCTCTATAATTCTATGATATTTGGAAAATAATAAGACCATGTGAGAAAGATAATTTTTTTTTTTTTTTACTATGGAAGTTTCTGTAGGTATGTGTTATACCACTTCTAATTTAGGACTAGCATTTACTCCCTGGGTTTTCATCATTTTCATGCTTTTAAAATAATTATTTATTTATTTATTTATTTATTCCTTGAGATGAGGATGAAAAAAAGAGAAGCTCAAAGAGATTAAAGAGGAACGGACTTTATGAGTAGAATGGATATCAGATAGAGTGTATCCATTATCTTCTTCACAAATCATATTGTTATAAATACAACAAAAGAGAACAGTTATTAGATGTTGTAATTAATTTTCCACATTTTCTTTTTTCATAGAATTAACAGTTATGAATTTAAAAGGATTATTCCCATTTCTTTTGTTATTTCCTCACTGTTAACAAGGCAATTATATAGTTTTAGCCTTTAAGGATTATTAGATATCTACTCCCTTTATTATGTCAAGTTAAATAGACAGTATTTTGCCTGAGTTTATTTTAGCTGCTCTTCACCAGTGTAAAAATATACTCTCCCCCCTTATTATTTTGCACAAGCCTGTTTTCTGAACTTCTGCCTAGGACTCTGATTTTCTTTCTTTTCCTGCAAATATGTCATATTCTTTAAATGTTACTCAGTAGAATGCTGTTAAATAACAGTTGTATAAGGGTTATATCCAATATGAGGAAACAAAAATGTTATTAATAGTATACAATAGTATACAATAGTCCCCCATCCTTATCTATGTTTTCCATTATCCATGATCAAAGGCAGTCCAGAAGGAGATGATTCTTCTTTTGACATATCCTCAGAAGGTCAGTAGTAGCCTAATGTTACATCACAATGCCTACAACATTCACCTCACTTCATCTCATCATGTAGGCATTTTATCATCTCCCATTATCAAAAGAAGGACGAGTGCAAGTATACAATATTTTCAGAAAGAGAAATCACATTCACACAGCTTTTATTACAGCATATTATTATAGTTATTTTATTATTATTTATTGTTAATATCTTATTGTGTCCCTAATTTTTAAGTTAAACTTTATCATAGGTTTTTATACATAGGGAAAAAACAAAACCAGTATACATGAGGTTTGGCCCTAGTTCAGTTTCAGGCATCCGCTGGGGGTCTTGTAACATATTCCCTGTGCATAAGAGGGGGCTACTGTATGCCATTAATGTTAGTTATTAATAAAGTTTATTCTCAAGATTAAAAGACTTACCTCTTTTTGAAAATATCTATTTATTCTCAGTCCACGCTTTTGAAAAGGAGAACATTCGATAAAAGTTTATAAAAATGCTGATACTCCATTACTTTCACCAAAGCAAAGACCAGGATCATTTTTATTTTATGCAGTGGTGTAAATCAGTCATGAACTTCTATAGACTTTATTGAAAGTGGCTTAAAAAGAAGTGATACAGTATCCATTTAGATGCTGATGTAGTACACCTAAATGTGAGTTTGAAATTCCTAATTCTTAAGCTTAAGATCCTGCAAGGAATGCAGCATTCAGGCATTTGAAGTTCGAGAGGATTTCATCAGCAGCATTTTTCCTAACTTACTTGTCCTTCTTTTATCATCTCTGATGAGAAGCCACAGTTAAGAATTTAAATTCTTTAATCACACAGTCTGGCTTTGAATCTAGTCTCTCCTATACGCTAGATGTATAACCTGAGTCAAGCTAATTTATCACTCAGTCTCCTCTTCCTCATCTGTAAACGGGGTAATATCTTTTTAGTTTGTGATGAGAGTTAGCTGACAAAATGCAATGTGAATTGCTCTGCACAATGTGTGAACCAAAGTAAATGCTAAAAATACTACGATGACTACCATATTATTCATATGAGCTTTTATTGGATAGGTTGAGCCAGATGTCCATATATATCCACTTTATGCAAAGAATCATATCATATTCTAGTATTTGAAAATGGCACACTTTTGTCAGGATTCTCAGATCTTTAAGAAAAAAAATAGAAGCTAGAATATGAGCAATGGGATATAAATTTGGTGAATTCAAAGTTTATTTCCTTTAATCTACTTCAGGAATCCCTAGCTGACTAGCCAAACTATGTAGAATATGCTTAGTTATAAGGAAGCCCCTGCTTTGGCAGGAAGCCAATTTTATTTTGGACAGTTCTGTTAGCAAGTTCTCATCTAAGCTGAAACTTTGCAACAACAAATGCCAGTTCTTCATTAAATAGCTTCCACAGCTTCCTCTCCTTCCTTATTACATACTTGTGTCTAAATATCATCTCTCCTCAATTGTTTTTTCCTGAAGGAAAATATTTTCAAGTATGTAATAAAAACCAAAGTTACCTTTCTTGAATATTATTTAGTTTGACAATAATACTCTTATATAATGATATACAATAAATACTCAAGAAGGGATCATGGATCCAAAGTGTGGTTCATGACCAGAATCACTAGTATGACCTCTGTGATTATTAGAGAGCAGAAACTCAGGTCTTAGCCCAGACCTACTGAGTCAATAGCACTGCACTACAATATGGATTTTTATCCTTCATCTTCCTTTTTTTTAAAAAAAATATTTTATTTATTTATTTGACAGACAGAGATCAGAAGTAGGCAGAGAGGCAGGCAGAGAGAGAGGAAGGGATGCAGGCTCCCTGCTGAGCAGAGAGCCTGATGCAGAGCTGGGATCATGACCTGAGCCAAAGGCAGAGGTTTTAACCCACTGACCCACCCAGGCACCCCTATCCTTCATTTTCCTGAAGAGACATGCCAAACAATGACAGTGCTTAATTTAGAAACTATATAAAAATATTTCTTCACATTAAAGATGATTTAATCTCAAATTGCCAATCTTTATCACATGAATTATGGATTAGTCTTGCTACTTAATTATCAGGGCTGTAACTATTAACTCTGAACCTTCCTTTATGTTATTTTTTCCCCTAAAAATGATTGGGTTTATTCTCTAAAATGTTACTCTGTCATTCATTTGTTTAATCACAACATTTTAAATCTACTATGAGTCAGAAAATTAGATAGAAAATATAGCTCTCACTCAGGCCTAAGGTATTCTCTGACTACAGCTAGTAACTTTTACACATGAATAGTATGACACCATTTCAGCTGAATAAAAATGTGTAGTTTCTTTATATGGCCTACGTATACAGCTTTGATCCAAAATGGGGAGTCTAAATGGGGAGTCTTCAGTAAGTGATGACTAGGAAAATGAGTTTTTGGTTTTTTTTTAAAGATTTTGTTTATTTGACAGAGAGAGAGAGACAGCAAGAGATGGAATACAAGCAGGGGGAGTGGGAGAGGGACAAGCAGGCCTCCATATGGGGCTTGATCCCAGGACCCGGTGATCATGACCTGAGCTGAAGGCAGATGCCCAATGACTGAGCTACCCAGGCACCCCAGAAAATGAGTTTTAATAAAATAATAATTGTCATGTTACCTTAAATTAGTTACCTTAAATGACTTAAACAGAATGCCATGTTTTTCTTATGTATATACTATAAACTACCACTTTATTATGACCATCTCTCTATTTAAAACAAATTCATTAATTCTGACTTTATTCTGATCTTATTACAAATTGGAAACAAGAAACAGATCCTCATAGAACAATTTAAATAAAGAAATGGATCAGCTCAATATTAATGCTCTATGTATTGTCATTAACATAATTTCACCTAGGACACAAAGCTGATTTCCTTCCAGATATAAACGTCTACTATGTCATATATATTTTGTACCACATAATTGCATACTTAGGAAAAAACAGAATGCTTATATTAAGTTGAACTCATATAGAAAGTAATCAAGTTTTGTTAAGAAGCTTTCCAAAATATGTTTTGGCTGATTAAAGTATTTTATTAATAAGCAAAAATGACTAAAATGACAACTAGAAGTGCTGTTAAATATAAACTACCTTATTGAGATTAAATATGAGCACTCAATTGAATTCCTCCTTTTGGTTTTATAGCTACCTTGGAAATTCAAAATAACAAGCAAGGTCTGTGATGAAAACACAAATACCTCTCTAAGGTATAGATGGCCCAGAAAACACTATACTAATCATTAAGATAATTTGATCTGCTTTCTAACCCAATGATTCTTTTAAGATTATTGCTATAAATGTCAGTCAAGAAAGTATTTCGCAAATTTGACTGTAATTTTTCTTTTGTCTTTAAAAATAAGTATATATTGTAAAATGTTTGTCAGAAAGCAAGTGGTATAATATAGCTATGGATCTACCTAATTGTTAGACATCACTCAACTGCATTTTGTTATGCTGAATAATAATAATAATAATATGATGAAGCAGCATAATGAAAGAGCTAGATAAATTGTAGGACCTCTGTTAAATTCTTATTATGTAGGTATATACATGGCAATGGATTTTCAGCTGAAAATACATTAGTTTCTGAAATAGATGCGAATAATCACTCCCAAAATATTCTGCAATAGGCTAAGTTAATTCATATAATCCAAGAGTTAAAAAGGCAAATGATATTGGACATCTAGTTTCTATTTCTGCATATAAGTAGCTAGGAAATCATCACTCCATCCTTGATGATAAATAAAAAGATGAACAGACTGGAAAATCAATAACTCTTTTTGAATCCATAAGAGAAGTAAGGATACAGGGCAAGTTTCTACCCCAAGGTTGGGGAGATGAACAGGTGAATACAGGAAGTCATGGCATATTGGAGCACAGACTTTAGTGCCAGGGTGGGAAAGCTTGCACTGTGATTGCAAGAGATTCAGTGTGGAAAACTCTTAAGAGTTAAAAATTCCAGGAGAACCCACAGAAGGAATCCCCCAAAAATTTTGTAATCTTCGTCTCCTGTATCTAGATCATGTTCTCACAGTAAATATCAGAAAAATATCCCTTTGTGCAACCTTCTAGGAGAAGATAAAAGGTACCATTTCAAAATACACCGAAGTATCCTATTCTTTTTAACACAATCTGCTTTCAGGAGAAACCAGTTTACCAAATCCTAACCTGCTGGGACATTACCAGAGCCTATCTGACCTGGAGTAAGGAAAATACTCAACATCAGTCAGCTTTAGCCTTCCGTGTGAGAGAAGAAAAATACCAATTCTAACCTACACAATCTTTCCATGTGGGAGAATGGAAATATCCAACCGTAGCCCAATCTGGCTATCTGCTTTCACAATAAGCATGGAAAACAACAACAACAATACAAAAGCCAGAGAAACAGTTGTGAAGTTCACAGTTCAGAAGCATAAGCTCAGTAAAAAACTAAGACCTATCTGCAGGAGTTATAGAATGCTTCTCCTTTCCTGTGATATTGCTATTTACATCATTTTCTTTACCTAGTACAACATGTCTGACTATCAAAGAAAAAAAAAAATACAAGGCATACCAAAAGGCAAACACACAATTTAAATATCAGAGCAAACATCAAAATCAGACATGGCAGAGATGCTGGAATTAACAGTAAACTGGGAGTTTAAAACAACTGTGATTAATATGTGAAGGGCTCTACTGGATAAAGCAGCTATCACATTAAGAAGAGATTAGCCATGTGAGCAGAGAGAAGAAAATCTTAAGAATCAAGATTACATGCTAGAGATAAAAAATAATGTAACATGAATAGACATTTTTCCAAAGAAGATATACAGGTGGCCAACAGACACATGAAAAGATTCTCAAAACCGCTTACCTCAGGGAAATACAAATCAAAACTACAATGAAATATCACCTCACAGCTGTCAGAATGGCTAAAATTAACACAGGAAACAAAGCAGGTGCTGTCTGATGTGGATGCAGAGAAAGGGGAACCCTCTCACACTACAGGTGAGAATGCAAACTAGTGCACTCTGTAAAACAGTATGCAGTTTCTTCAAAAAGCTAGAAATAGAACTACCCTAAGGTCAGCAATTGTACTACGGGGTATTACTAGGTTATTACTCAGCCATAAAAAAAAATGAAATATTGTCATTTGCATAAATGTGGATGGACCTAGAGAGTATTATGCTAAGTGAAATGTCAGTCAAAGACAAATACCATATGATTTCACCCATATGCAGAATTTAAGAAACAACAAAGGAACATAGGGGGGGGGAAACAGAGAGGCAAGCCAAGAAAAAGATTCATAACTATAGAGAACAAACTGATAGTTACTGGAGAGGAGGTGGGCAGCAGGGATGGGATAATTGGTGATGGGTGTTAAGGATGGCATTTGTGATGAGCACTGGGTGTTGTATGTAAGTGATGAGTTGCTAAATTCTACACCTGAAACTAATATTATGCTGTATGTTAACTACCTAAGTAGAATTTAAATAAAAACTTGGGGAAAAAAAAAGAGAGAGAGTGCACACAAAAGCAAATAAAAAATAATGTAACAGAAATGAAAAATGTCTTTGCTGAGCTCACTAGCAGACTGGGCACAACTGAGGAAAGAGTCTCTGGGTTTTATACTCAAATCCAGTACAGGTGAAAACATGTCTACACAAAAACCTGCATGTAAAGGTGGAGAGCAGCTTTATTCATAATTGCCAAAACTTGGAAGCAAGCAAAATATCTTCTGGTAAATTAATAGAAATTTTGGTATGCCCAGACAGTGGAATATTATTTTGTAGTAAAAACTGAGCTATCAAACCATAAAAAGACATAGAGAGAACTTAAATGCTATTGTTAAATGAAAGAAGCCAATCTGAAAAGACTCCATATTATATGATTCCAATTACATGCCAATCTGGGAAAGGCAAAATATGGAGGCAGTAAAAAAGTATCAGTAGTTGCCAGGAGCTGAGGGCTGGTGATAGAGAGCGGAAGAAATGAATAGGTGGAACACAGTGAAATTTTAGGGCAGTGAAAATACTCTGTAAAATGCCACAATGATGGACAACATATACACACATTTGTTCAAACCAAATAAATGGACACCACCAAGAATGAACAATGGACTTTGGTCACCATGATGAATCAGTAGATTCATCAATAATAACAAATTCATTACTTTGGTGAGAGATGTTGATAGGGAGGGTATGCATGAGTGAAGGCAGAGGGTACAAGAGATATCTTTGTAACTTCAACTTAATTTGCTATCAACCCAAACTGCTTAAAAAAAAAGTCTTAGAAGAGTAAATAATGTCCATAAGATCTTTTGTATTTGATAACAAGAAAACTTAGGGTGCCTGGGTGGCTCAGTTGGTTAACAAACTGCCTTCAGTTCAGGTCATGATCCCAGAGTCCTGGAATCGAGTCCCACATCAGGCTCCCAGTTCTGTGGGGAGTCTGATTCTCCCTCTGACCTTCTCCTGTCTCATGTTCTCTCTCACACACACACACTCTCTCTCTCTCTCAAATAAATAAATAAAATCTTAAAAAACAAAACTTAAATTGTTGATATTCTAGAAAGCATTATTTTTGAAAATGTATTTGTGGAGATCGTTGTACAGAGAATCACTAAGGTTTTTGCAGATTTTATTGGGTATATATTCATGGGTTACTAATTTGTCAAACATAAGTATTACAGAACTGAAAATGAGACAAGGCTACTAAGTAATAAATTATATGCTATAAAGTATATGCTTTCTCTTTAAGCTTGGATTCTGACCCCACTTCTTTACTATTAAATTCCTATGATTCCAAGCACATTCAAATGCCAATCTGTCACAAGAAATCATCTCTTTCTTTGAGGTATACATTTACTATCATTTCTCTGAATTCCTGAAAGCTACTTATAGGCCAGCATTACTGTCAATGAGCTGTTTTTCATAAAGTAAATGAGTTTATCCAGTCCTAGCAACTTAAGAGTAATTCAAGGAAAACAAAGCTACATCCCAATTAAATAAATAAATAAATAACAAAACAGCCAAAGTATTAAATGAAGCCGATGTCCATAAAAAGTTGGGTTGAACATCTAGGACTCTAAGGTTCTGAGAAAGTAAAGGACTCCAAGTAAAACTCAGAAATATGAGAAAGAGATATTCTAAGAAACAACAAGGTTTTCTCTTATTTTAACATAAAGTGGAATGCACTTTGCCTCAGAATTAATTAATCAAATTTGTGAACAAACAACAACAAAAAAAAAACTAACAAGAACAAAAATTACCCCTTTCTCAAATCTAAGAAGCATTTGGATAAAAAACATACTTGATATTTGTGCTGGTAGGTACAACCTTGTTTTGGTTCCATTTGAGCTAAAGGTAGTTGAGTCTTCTTTTCTTTCTCTTTCTTTTGCCCCTCCCTTCATTCTATGGCTATGAAACATAGGTCTGAAAATTGTGCAGACTGCTTTTCCAAGTTTGTTATTACAGTGACTTAAAAGTCAATTCACTTTTACTAACCTCTATGTTTTCTAACAAACTTTTCTTGGATGTCACAGCAATAGCATGCACACATAATTATAATTAAGACAATATTATTGTCCCCCATTACAAAAAACTTATTTAGGATCCAAATATCCTTAATGGCATACAAAGCCCATTTTAAAAGAAAGGCTGTCTAAAGTTGTTTTTCCTTTTAAAAAGGGAACAGCATAACGTTCTTAAGTGATAACGTCTCTTTTAAAATATGACTCAGATGATGAAAGACTGATATATACTTAGCTTTTGAGAAACATCACTTAGCAACATTGTGAATAAACCCTGTGAGGCCAGCAATATGGGTAAACTTACTGATAAATCTGTAGAATTCTATTTTAATGTTCACATAAAACTCACTTATACTTTCTCCCACTAATTTTGTAAACCCAATATTTCTGTCAACCTTTGGTTCTAGTGTTTTGTATTCTATGAGTTATATTTCATGCCTCTAAAATACTAATTTTTATCCAAGGAGACCTCAACCATTAGGGAAAAGAAGACTTTAATGACAATTGTTTGAAAGGTAGCTCCTCATATTACATGCTGTATTAGCACTTCAGAAGAGGCTCTGAATTTAAATTAAAAAAAAATATATATATATATACATGCACACACACACACACACACACACACACACACACAAAAGGAACGTAAGTTGAAGGAAATGGGACATGTTGAGCAATAAGTGCACCTGGGAGAGAAGAGCTGTCAACCTAAAATGAAAAATAATAATAATTAAAGCAAAATAAGAATTAGCAGCATTTGCAGTGTTCCATGGCTTGTTTTTGAAGTTGTACTTTGAGAACATAACTACAAGGGATTGATCACTCCTTTGTTTATAGGTATATAACCTACTAGATTTAATTACTATGGTTATTTATTATGATCTTCTTTAGAAAAGGCCACTAAATATTGACACATATCCAGTTCCTTGGGAGGACAATATGTATTTTTGTGTATTTCACACAGCATCTCCTAGCTCTTAAAATGCCCCCTATTAAGTATTTTTCTTCAGTACTCATACTATTTCTATGCTAACTAACAACATAACGAGTCTGGTCTTTTTTTTAGATTAAAAAAAAAAGTTCTTACATAATTGCTATGTATCACGATCAGAATTATAGTCAAAGATGTAAAACCAAGTGAGGACTATTGGAATATTGGAATACATATGAATATACAGAAATATATATAAAAAATTATTCTATGGTATCCAATAGATACAGGGGACACACTGACCAAATAAGCTAAAGTAAGAAAAAAATGTATGAAAGTCTAATGGATAATTAATTCTTCTGAATCCATTTATAAGGGTAAACTAGAGAATATGTGTTGTTGTGCACATCTGAGTGAAGAGTTAGGTAAACAAAAAACCTGTAATTATTAGCAGCCAAACTGTTCCACACACAGCACAATGATTTGTCTGAATTCTTCTGATTAATTCTCTCAGAGCACGGCCAGTACATCTTTAAGTCTCTGTTCTTAAGAGTCATAGCAGACTAAGAATAGGCACATCCATTTCCCCAACAGTGTAAAGTGGGCCTTATGACCTGTACTTCCTCCTTCCCTTCTACGATGCTATTAGCAGGTTCTGTGCAACAGCCAAAGGCCTGTTAAAAGGCAGAAATGTGATTTTGATCTTTTTAGTTTCTCACTAAATTACAGAATCAGTTCTCTGGTTGTCAGCTGCTGACAATTTTATAACAGTTTATTTTTCAGTACCTCTCTGAAAAACACCAATTTATGGTTTAAGGTGTCCATTTATATCAAGACAGAATCCTCAGTGGTTAGATTGGTCATTCTTACAAATATTTGGTTTGTAAGTGACCTTCATGCTTGGAATTTTTTTCTTCACAACAAGAGAAAAATTAAATGTGCTTTAATACATTTTTAATATTTTTAATATAGTCAAATAGAGTTTTAAAGAATTCAAATTCTATCCTTAGGGAAGGACTATAGCTCTTAAAAAGTTATTTACCCAAGATCTTAAAAAAATGAAAGCTGTGAAATGAATATACTTAAGATATTGTAGTTTATTTTATATATATTTATTTTATATATTATATATTTCTTATATATATACTATATGACATATATTTTATTTTCCTTCTTGTAAAACATAGTGTAGTTCCAAAAACTGTCTGTATATGTATATATCCTATATATATATATAATATATATACACACAGACTTCATTTCTTGATCTTTAAACTTTATATTTTTTTTATAATTCTATCACCTGTAGTCTAAGTTCAAGGAGCATTTGCTGAATATCAATTATACTCAGACCCTATTTAAGGTCTTATCTTTAAAGGGATATTATTTGGTGGTTGAGACAACATCATATAATTTTTTTTAAAGAAAGGGTAAATTCATCAAGTTGTGGGAAATGTTATGTTGTGTATACATCTTAGGTGCTTCAGGATAACTGGAAGGAATAATTATTCTAGCCATTATTGTTCAGGGAAGATGATTTGACAGTTAATATAAAAGCTGATGGTAATTAATCAGATGAAGAAAAGAGATTTTTTTTCAATCAAAGGATCATTGTGAATAAACATGAACCTATAAAATAGCATGGTATGTGCTGGGAACTATAGTTTAAAGTGCACGACATAGAGGGGCAAATGTTGAATTAGAAGTAGTCTGAGGTCACTTCATCAAGGGCCTTTATGCCAGACAATGAGATTAAGCATTTCCCTTTAGTGGCTACAGAGCAACTGAGAATTTTTAAACAAGGGAATAATACAGTCATGTTTTAAGACAAACCATAAGAGAGTCTTAATTTTACAAAAGAAACTGAGGGTTGCCGTGGGAAGAGGGGTAGGGAGAGGGCAATTGGGTTAAGGACATTGGGGAGGATATGTGCTATAGTGAGTGCTATAAAGTGTGTAAACCTGATGATTCACAGACCTGTATCCCTGGGGCAAATAATAAATTATATGTTCATAAAAATAATTAAAAAAAAGAATGATGAATCTGACTGCAACCTGGAAGATCATTTTAAGAATCACAAGACTGAGTAAAGGGGGTCTATTTAAGAATAGATTAGAGAGATTAAGATGATAGATAAATAGGGGTTGAATTAAGTGGTGATACAAATAAGGATAGAATACTGGAGTGGACTCAAGCCATATTCAGAGTGAATAATTCACTCTTTACTTGATTTTTTTACCAAGTCTTATAGAATGCCAGAATTATGGCAAGGAGGATAGGAATAATGATTTTATGGAAAGGAAGTTAAATTCAGATGTGGACAATAAGAATTTTAAATGACCATGGGATATCAGGCATTTAAATGCAAGTTTTCAGCTCTAGGTTTAGGTTGGAGCAAATGTATTCAACTGAATGAGCTTCAAGAATTAAGATATATCCTCATGCTAAAAAGAAAAATATATATATATTAAGTCATTGTTAAATTCTCTTACATAATTATTTCCCAAAGAAAGGATTTCTTCATTTATCTATATATGTTTTCTATTTTTTTCCTGGAAAGTTGACAGTGGTAAGTCAATGATTCTCTATATTTAATCTGATTAATGATTTTTTTTAAGTCAGGAGTCCTTATTTAATTTTTTTCTTAAGTACACTCTATCCCCAATGTGGGGCTCAAAGTCACAACCTCAAGATCAAGAGTTGCATGCTCTACCAGCTGAGCCAAACATATTCCCCTAATGATGCTTTTCTTTAAGACTTCCCTATCCTTTCTCTTCTTTAGTGTCAATAATTTATATTGCTGATTTTTAGTGATAAAACTAAATGATCAGACAATCTCTGAGTTCTTACTGGTATCTCTCTTCTCTATCATGTTTTGAAATCTTGTTCTAGTAAATTAATTAAAGTAAATTAACAAGATTTGCCATAAACAAATTGGGTTATTACATTCTAAAAAAGTAGATATGACATAGTTATGCTAAGTACTTATATTGAATATAAATTCTCAAGGAATCATTTGACATTTTAATATGCTACAGTGATCATTCTGTCATGGATATGTGTCCATGGAAATTCTTAATATTGAGTCTCTAGTAAAGGTTAATCATCATTAACAAATTATTTTTTAACAGTGTATTCTGTCCACTTCAATTATAGCCACTGATGGGTGAGTTTAGAGAACTGAAAGATGAGTAAGCCGTTATTGAAGAGACAATATAAATGAATTATGTTTAAAGAAAACAGATTCTGAAGCTTGACTACTGGATTTAAATCACCAAATCTGCTATTCACTGGTTTTATGACTCATATAAGTTATTTAACTCTTTGCCGTAGGTTTCTCTGTTGGCACATAACATGTGCCATGTAAAGATTTCATAAATGCCTAAAAGAGCTTATAATTTGGCATAGAAAATAAGACAACTACAAAATTATTTACAGTTATAATTAACAAACTACAAAAAAGCTTTACAAATCAAGAAAGATTATTAAATACACAGAAAAGTGGGGATTCAAAATTGTGTCATGCTTTCTGCCTATGCATAATAGACATGTGATGTAGAATGGATATCAAGACAAAAGAATTAACTTGGCTTTTAATTATTGCACCTAAACACTGTCAGACTGTGAACAAATCAATCATTATGTTCTTATTTGTAAAGCGGGAATAATATCAGCTCTACTTAATACTTTAATATTTATGCATTTTTACATCAAATGTTACATATTTATATATAAACATTATAAAATGCATTTTATTGATGATAAAATTTATATATTTTCTCATGTACTTACCTAGTTACTATATAATATATAGGGTTACTAGATAGCTGAATATATCTCTGAACAAAGAGGGATACCTAAGGGTTATAAATTACTTTCCCAAGGTTACACTCTCTTAAATAGCATATTTGAAAGTCAATCTTTTCTGATTCCACATTCAGTGGCTTTCTATGCATTGAGTGTCTGACCCAAATGAGATCTTCATAATAAACTGTTTACAACTATAAAATACTGTGATAGAAGAGGTGTAATTATAGGTATACCTTTAAGGATGGATAGGATTTTATCAGAGCAGCTAGATAAATTATTCTGACATAGAAAAGAAGAGGAAATATACAGCAAGGTGTCTCATAAAATATTCCAGAAAAACAAGTTTAGTTTGGCTGGAGGTACAATGATATTATAAATCTGACTTACATTAGGAAGGTATAATACAGTATATGACCTGAAAAACTCATTCATGTCCCACCCTTAACCTTGAAGTTCTGAAGACAAATACATGAACAGAACAATTAATCAAAAAGATAAGCAAAGCAGTAACTTGCTTTTTTTTTTTTTTTCCCCTATGAAATTACACACAAGACGCAATACAGAACTAGGTGGGCTAAGATGGACTATGTTGAGCCACCTCTAAACCTTCATCCTAATTCCCAAATTAAATCATGCCCTCCAACCCGACACAGAGTTTTACAGCAAAGAGTCGTTATGGCATAGTTTGGTTCCCTGCCAGTCTGAGTATGCTTAGCATGTCTTGAGGTAGCTCTCAAGTAAACTGTCTGTATAACCGTTTTACCTACTCCATCAAAAGGGGGAAAAAACCCTCAAGACTGCAACTTTTACATCATTTAAAATTTTTTACATGTGAGAAAGTGTGACCAACTCAGTGTCCAAGAAGTATACAAAAATGAGTTACTATCTTGAAGTGATTTAAGTAAAAAAAATATTTACAGATGTGTAATGGATAATAACTTTAAAGGAAAAAGTACAGAGGGAATATGGTGAATAAATCAGGAGGAAGGATAAGGAATACATGGTATATACAAAGGGAGATACATAAAGAAATAGTTTTGACTCATCTTTGAGGGGATTAGTAACAACTGATTGGGGGAAGGCCCTAAATCTATTAATCTAGATGTATCTGAGTTCCTCCTTTACCTCTCTATTAAGCCACATACACTGCTACCAACAACCTGAAGACATGTACCTACAGAGAACAATACTGGATAAAGGCCTGCCTTTGCTTAGTGTGTTAACTTAGCCTTAAAAACCAAGTCAATTGTCTTGTAATTTGGCTTCTACCAAGTGGAAGTCTTAATTTGCCCTTGGATGCCAACTCAAGGTCTAATAGAGCAAAGATTTAAAAAGCAACATTTTAGGGATGCCTGGGTGGCTCAGTTGGTTAAGCAGCTGCCTTCAGCTCAGGTCATGATCCCAGCGTCCTGGGATCGAGTCCCACATCAGGCTCCTTGCTCGGCAAGGAGCCTGCTTCTCCCTCTGCCTCTGCCTGCCTCTCTGTCTGCCTGTGCTTGCTCTCTCTCTCTCTCTCTAATGAATAAATAAAATCTTAAAAAAAAAAAAAAAGCAACATTTTAGTTCCTTTTTAATAAGCCCACATCCACTTTCCATTCTGGTAGTGATAAAGGATCAGTTCAAGAAAAACAAACAGCCATGGAAAAAGTTGACCTTTGTGAGGCCTGGAGAAGTAAGCAGGAGATTAATCTGACAATTTCCAGCTTCTAGCCTATACTCTGACAGAAAAGGGCCATTTCTGTAGTTTCAGAACTTTTAACCCCTTTACTTATCATTGTGAACACAAAAGACCAAATAATATTCCATGGCCTGTTGCTGAGCTATTCTTAGAGGAAAAGTAAAGGTTATATGATCTTTGGTTGCCTTTACAGCCTAACATTAGGAGAGGTAATTCTGTGTCTATCTAGAAATGTAAACAAGTATTATGTATACGTAAAAACAAGTATTTAACTCTCCATCTTTAAATTTCTCACGGCAACATTTGAAGAACATAAATATAGGGTACCATTCTATGTCAAGTCTGAAGAAAAGTAAAGAGGAATCAACAATATTCAGTTGCTGAGAGACTAAGTTCATACAACACATTTGGAAGAAAAGTATAGGAAAGAGTGCCAAATTGTTTTGTTAACAGGGCCTTCTCACTTACTATCCCCTTTGCTTAAAATATTTTCTCTTTTGTCTCTTTGGAAGACTGATTCCTTTGATCCATTAGGACACAGCTGAAAACTTAGTAGAAGTTCCTGAAATAATCCTTTTTAGTATCTCCAGCCCCTCAATAACATTTCAAATTACTAAGAACCCAAATAATCTAAGGCCTTAAATCTAAAGCCAAACTGAGAGACCTAATTATAACAAGGCACTTTGAATTTGGGCACCAAAACTGTGGGTTAAAGTTGAAAAAAGCAGATATAATTAGGAATCTATTTGTAGAGGATTGCTAAGTTACTTGGGTCTAGCCAGCCTAGCCCCTGAATGTCTGGCCATGCTTAATGGCCATTAAAATGACTCTAACCAAATAATCTGAAAGACCCAATCGATATCTGTCTAAAACAGCCTTAGATAACAGAGTACTTACTTGGTAGTGCCAAAATTGTTATAAACTCAAGACATTCAGAGAAGTAAAATTCTTCTAAATGGACAAATAACAAGCCAATTTTCTTGAGGATGCCAAGGCTATCAAAATAATTTCAATTCCCTTCACCATTATACCTTGACTAGGGTAATTAGGGACACTAAAATTTTAACTTCTCTTCTTGCTAAGCTTTCTACCCTTTCTTCCTTGTATGATTTTGAGAATAACTGAGGTTATTCATATCTTATTATATCTTATTCATATAAGATATAATATTTTGCATGAAGTCTGTTTATAAAGATTGGTCATTGGGAGAGAAATGAGGAGGAATACTCTTACTAACCTTATTTCTAGAAATAGAAATTTAATCTGTAATGAAAGAAACTGCCTTGATGATTCCCACTGTAGATATTATTTAACACTTTATAATTCTTTTCACAATTTTATTAGTTATTCTTGTTGGTTTGATGACACATGTTTAATTCTTTCTGCAACCAGATGGTGGGCTTCTATATTCATGTTTCTTTTGTTCTCTCATTTCCTAAAATACTAACTGGAATATATCAAAGGAGCTAAATATATGTATGGAATGAATGAATTAAGGTATAAATAATCGATGCCCCCAGAAGAATATACCAATTTGTTTCAGAAACACAAAGGATATTGACAAAGCCTAGCTTTAATATCATTAGATGAGAAGAAATCTCAGTTGTACTGGGCCTTACTATGATATTAATTTCCAGCTGCACTTGCTAAGGATAGCATAATATAGAAAGTGACACTACTGTAACTTTTAATCACCATATTCATCCCTCTTAATAAATAGGATACTGTCCTGGGGCACCTGGTTAATAGCAGGTAAGTGTCCAGCTCTTGGTTTTGGCTCAGGTCGTAGTCTCAGGATCATGAGATTGAGCCCTGGGATGGGCTCTACCTCTGTGTAAAGTAGGCTTAGGTTTTTCTTTCCCTTCCACTAAGCCCCCCATGCTTGTTCTCTCTCTCTCTCTCTAACATAAATAAATCTTTAAAAAATACACAGGGTACTGTCCTAACATGTTATAACAATATTCATGAAAAAGATCATTATAGGCAAAATATTTAAGGCTTTAAATTTTAACCAGGCTGCATCAAGCTCAAACTGTGAAAAAAGTGTATCAATGGCAACATGCAGACTTCCCCCTTCTCATTTTTTTTCTGAGCCAGAAAAAAATTTGAATAGTAATGACTCAATCTTTGAAAAGCATCCATGTCAACAATCAATACTGAATAAACACAGCCCTCTCTTAGTAAGTATGAACAAACAGAATGATCACTGGAAAGATATAAGGCTTAGAAGCACTAAATAAAGTGAACTGATAATACTAAACAAATATTCCTATGTTGTTTAAACATAATAAAGTTATGAAATAAATATAAAATATAGTTTAATAATATTTGCAAAGAAATGCAAATACAAACCAGAATATGCACTATGGTGAAAAAATATATATATATATAAGTATTTGTCTAAGAGTTCCCCTTTCTTATTTTTCTGGGAAATTCTTTCTTTCACCCTTTAATTATGAGAAGAGCGAAAAATCTGTTATTATCTTATAAATACTAACATATCCCCAAATCCCAGTCTGGCTCTTCATCCTTGCCTCACTGATAGGTACTGCTATTGCTGACGGACACTTTGTTCAAACAGGTTAAGGTTTCACTCTAGAGAACCCAGCCCATATGTGCATACTTGGTAAGAAGACAGTCCTATAGGAATTGTAAAAAATAACAGCTATCTTTACTAATGGGCAAACACAGTGTTATTGTATATAAAGTAGCAAGCAAGGTAAATGGATTTCATTCCTCTTAAGCCTACACAATTTTATCTAGTGCTGTTGCCTTCTGGCCACAGTTGACTGAACCATACTGAAACTTGACCCAAGGCAAACCACCAAGAGTCTGGCTTTAGTGTATTGGTCTTAGAAACAGATGGTGTTTCATTTCAGAGACAAAAAAACAAGATGTGAATAAGTCAGAATAAAACTCAGCTCTGAAAGATGTTGTATATTTGAAAGATAAATTTGTATAATATGAGGTTATTTTTCATAGAAATTATTTTCATTATTAAGAAAATTATGTAGAAAAAGTGACTTAGTAATATAAAAATATCATCTCTCACCCCTGTCTCATTGTCATCTTTATTGTCATGATATGAATCTATATATACCCAATGTAATTCAGCAACGTGTCTCCCTTACAAATGAAGAGGAATAAATATTAGCAATCTGACTTAAAGAATATGACACATTCAAATAACATCTTTTTCAGGAATATAACAGCCTGTAGTTTAATACTTAATTGATTATAATCATAAATCAATTAAAACATCATATCGGTAGTTGTACAAAATATAACTGATAATTTCAAACACTGATCATATATATATATATACATATATATATATATATATATATAAAACAAAAACAAACAAAAACTACACTTAGAACAATGCCTTCAGCATATGGAAGAAAAAGACAAACATTTTATCTGTTAATATTTTTTTGGTATTCCATTCAAAGGAAATGCCCAGGCTTTCATACTGCACCATGGGTTTTGGGGATGAATGCAGATAAACTGGTTTAGAGTTAGACTAATGAACTGGATATCTGTGGCTGAAATTCACACTTACTGAGAAGATGATCAGGGTTTGCAAGTAGAGGATGCACGGAACCAAATTAAGGGGTTTTAAATTTTAAAATTGGGGGAAGAAAAACAAAATAAATCCAAAGAAAGTGGACAGAATACAATAAGGATAAAAACACGAATTAATTAAAAAGACATAGAAACGACCAAGCAAAAAGGCACTTTAAATAACCCAATAGAATTCTCAAAAGTTTTCACAGATTGATGAAAAAACAAGTTTCAGCTACAATGAGGGAAATGAAGAATGAAACAGGGGATATACTAGAGCAAACCTGTACTAAATAATAAATGACTAGTATTCAACATAACTTTGATAAAAGTGAAAATGTCCCTAGAAATAAAAACAGACTGAGACATAAATGGATCAAAATTATAGCATAGGAATTTCCAGCTCTCATCCTCCCTCCAGAAACATAAATTCGAACAACTGCGCATAAAATACCTTCATAGGAGCCAAGGATTCCAGGTGAGGGATTGCAGTACCTGGGAGAAGAGCAGAAATGACAAGGGACACACTGAGGAGGGAAGGAAAGAAAGATTCACACCACCTCATCGCTTCTTCAAACCCTGGCAGCCCCAAGCATTCAAGGGAGGGCAGTGAAGTGATGACTGCGCGCTGACCCTATAGCAGGTAGCCCCATTCCCAGGTCCTAGCTGACGGCCACCTACCCAGCCCCTACTCACCTCGGTGCCTCCAGCGGCTCCCGCCACGTGGTGGCGTCTTGGACACCAGCTTCCAGGCTCTCTCCGCACCTTTTAAGGCAACGCGGCACTAACGTCCTCCCCGCGCCTTACGGCAGGCGTCTCGACACCAGGTTCTCACTGAGCTCGGGAAAGCCAGGCCTGGGCTCTGCTTCCTGGCTCCAGGCGGGTCGCGAGGCAGCAAGCTCCCGACCGACCGGCTTTTGCAAACCCAGGTCTCGCAGCTCCAGCTACCCCAGGTGGCTCCTGCGGCTTCAGGTGACTTCCTCAGCTCAGGCTCCCAGAGCGTGCCATGAGGGCAGGCCCGACACTGTATGGGTCCCAGGCGGCTTCCTCAGCGCCCAGCTCTCTGTGAGCGCCTGAGAACCCCAGGCCCTCGGCTTTGGTTGCTTCTTCAGGTCCAGGCTCCCAGAGAGCCCATGAAGGCAGGCCCGCAGCTTAGCAGGTCACTAACAGGTTCCAGCACCCCCAGATGGCCCCTTCATCCTCATGCAGCTTCCACAACACCAGGCTTTCACTGATTTCCTGAAAACCCAGTCACTGGGTCCACTTAAGTGCCAGTGGCTCCCTCAGCTGTGGACTGAGGCTCCCACTGGCCTCCTGTGCACCCAGAGTCCAGGCTCACCCTATCTGTCCGTAGATCCGTGGACAGAGAATCTGGGTCCAAGGTCCGTCACAACAGACTGTGGTGCCAGGCTCACCTCACTGATGGAGACTCCAGGCCGCTTCTACATGCCCTGGCGTTGGCCCCTCTACCTGTGGACCCAGGCACCAGATCCATCTGCCTTAGGACTCCAACAGCAAGTCCACCTGTGGACACCATCAGACTCTAGAGGGGCTGCCTGGTGAAGGGCTTTGCCTACAAAAGCCAGTCTATAAATAGCTGGAAGAAGTACCTACATCCTCCAGTGTGCAGACACCAACACAATGTCACAAGGATAATGATTATCATGGAAACATGACACCACCAAAGGAACCTAATAAAACTCAAATAAATGATTGATCCTGAAGAAACAGACACCTATGTATTTCTGAGGAGCTCAGGAAGGAATAATCCCCTTACAGAAATTCAATAAACTATTATCCTTTAATTTATTATATTTGCTGATGGTAGACAGTTTTGATAGATTCTACCATGCTGGTTCTGCCAAACTTTCCTGATACGGTCAACAGAACTCCCACTTGACCCACTGGAGAAGTGAGTCTGCCCCATCTGGGCTATCTTCTGTTGTTGGATTGGAGATTGGGAAATGCCAACCCTGGGCTGTCGCATTCTGCGGTGGTGTTCTTCCAGTCCTCAGGTAACTCCATAAGAAAATGAACTCACTTCCATAATACCTTTCACTGTTCTCCTTTGGTTTTCTCTTGTGTTCTTTCCAAGCCTTATAGTTGTATTTAACTGAGGAGATGAGTCTTAATTATTTTGTCCTGACCAGAAATATTCAACCACTTCTTTGAGACCTTCCTACTAAAGATTAATGTATAAAATTCTACCTCCTTTTGTGTATATTTTTGCATACACAACTAGCAAGAGGAGAAGTAAGATGTAAACAGTGACAACAACAACAAAAAAACATGGATTACTGAGACTTAATGACCCAAAAAAGTAATAGTTTTATCTAAAACAAGAACATTAGGAAATGAATGCTGAGACTTGTTTCTAACTCCAGTTTTTTTTTTTTTTAATAGAGAGGTTACAAGTAGACAGAGAGGCAGGCGGGGAGGGGGGGGGAAGCAGGCTCCCTGCTGAGCAGAAAGCCCAATGCAGGACTCGATCCCAGGACCCTGAGACCATGACCTGAGCCGAAGGCAGAGGCCTTAACCCACTGAGCCATCCATGCGCTCCTCTAACTCCAGTTTTTAATATTGGTGAAATTCAGCAGGCGCCTGGGTGGCTCAGTAGGTTAAACCTCTGCCTTTGGCTCGGGTCATGATCTCAGGGTCCTGGGATCGAGCCCCGCATTGGGCTCTCTACTCAGTGGGGAGCCTGCTTCCTCCTCTCTTTCTCTCTGCCTGCCTCTCCACCTACTTGAGATCTCTGTCTGTCAAATAAATAATATCGTTAAAAAATATTGGTGAAATTCAGAACGCACTTTTCTTTCTTTTGGGAATGCTTTTGTCAATGATTTGTTGTTTTTAAATGTCCTATGGCTAATATTACTATAGGAAGAAATTTTTCTCTCACTAAAGTGTATTTTGTTTTTTTTTGTTGTTTTGTTTTTTAAGATTTTATTTATTTATTTGACAGAGAGAGAGAGAGAGATCACAAGTAGGCAGAGAGGCAGGCAGAGAGGGGGGGGGGGAAACAGGCTCCCCGCTGAGCAGAGAGCCCGATGCGGGGCTCGATTCCAGGACCCTGAGACCATGACCTGAGCCAAAGGCAGAGGCTTTAACCCACTGAGCCACCCAGGTGCCCCTCACTAAAGTGTATTTTGGACAAAAATTTTTAAATGAAGAAGTTAGTATCACCAGGACTATCACTTGGATTCATAGATATTTGTTTAATAACCATATAGTATAGTTTAAGGACTACAAATGGTTTTTCATTAAACTGCAAAGATGTATCAAGGGTTTTAGTTATCTAAGTATGACTACTGAGAGCTCAGTATCACATTTTATTCTCTTTCAGTAGTATAGGTACATAGTTTTAAAACTTTCTTAGACTGATATTCAATTGTGTAAGAAGTCCCCGTTTGCTATGAGATGGATTTATGCTATGCTTTAAGTCATTTCATAAAGCTTCTTTCTGTAAAGATTCTGTTGGGTTTTTTTTTAGATTTTATTTATGTATTTGATAGAGATCACAGGTAGGAAGAGAGGCAGGCAGAGAGAGAAAGGGGGAAGCAGGCTTCCTGTTGAGCAGAGAGCCTGATGTGGGGCTCAGTCTTAGGACCCTGAGATCATGACCTGAGCCGAAGGCAGAGGCTTAACCCACTGAGCCATCCAGGTGCCCCAAAGATTCTGTTCTACTGAGCCAAACTTTAAAATTCTTAGAATTTTCCAGGTAGGGGACATATGTCAAATCCATCTCTATTTTTATCACAATAGCCAAACTGAGCAATAATTGTGTTTCTTATTTGTTGATCCTCCTTATTGTATGTGCTGAAAATTTCTTATATACTTTGTAGCTAAGTTAGAGGGGATTCTAAAATATGAAACACTTACATAAAAAAAGTCAGGGATGTAAGCTGAATAGAGTCCTTATGAGGGAGACATAAGCTTGCCCATCAGCTCTTGCTATCCGTATGATAGTACTAACCACTTATAGTAAGTATAGTAACTGAGAGATCAAATCCTAACAATGCAAATGGATAATCTCTAGGAAATTGAGACATACAGAGCACTAACTCAACATTGTCAAAACAATTGAATCCAAGTACAGATGTCTGTGCCGTCATCCATCCTATCTATTCTGGGATTTCTGAGATCATTAATAACTATAATAGCTACCTTCTCAGAAGAGAGAAAAATGTAATAGGAGAGAACAGAACAGTGTAGTACATTTTTAAATTAATACTAATTCATGGATAAGATAACGTGATGGTGGGCTTCTGCAACAGTCCAATGAGCAGCTGATCTTACATGCCTTAAAGGCTTTTTCCTCTGAAGGAGATAGCAGTCCAATCACTTGGTCTGTTTTTGCTCCACCTGCCTTTTCCCAAGAATGTGACTTAGCAAAGCAGCAGGGTCACTGAAAGCTGATATACATTTTATTCAACGACTTTGAATGTAGATGCTGCTTTGTACAGCTTCTACAATGTCCAAACTGTAATTAAGAGTTCTCGAACTTCCTCAGCTGTCTTTAGGAAGAGGGGTTCTTTGTGGGCTGCAATTATAGAATCCATGGCATGCATCATACATTTTGTAGAGTTGAGTACTGGTTGAGGCAGTACCATAACAAAATCAAATTAATTAGCACACATAAATATTTGTAGTAGAGCCTGGCATATAGTAGGCAATAATAATAATATAAAAAAACTATTATTTTTAGTGATACCAACCATTTCCTTTTTATCTCAGCCAGGCAAAAATCAACCAAAGAGATTTATCACAACAGAAACAAAAACAGTAGTGATAAAAGCAATTGAATAAAATATGTACAAAATATAACCCTAATAAATTTTAGAATTACAAATTGAAATCAGTCTCTCTGATCCTAAAGCTCATATATGTAAGCATTTTGCTTATTTAGTATGCAGGACTTGCTAAACTTACCAACTGCTACTCCCAGAAGTTTGAAGAATTTTGCTTCCAGTTGATCAGTAGCTGTTACATGTTATAGAGTAAGGGAAGAAAATATAGGAATTCAGGAGACTATGTCATGATCAAGCTGAGAGCTAACACTAGCAGTGATTTCTTAAAATACTTCCTCTGCTGGCTGCTCAGAATACAGAGCCACCCAAATCAGTGAGGTTAAAAAAGCATGAATATCTGCTGCTGCACAGGGGTAGAAAAAAGGAAACTTTACTAAGAAAACAATAGTGGCAAGAATGTCTCTGCCTACCATCATACCTGATACAAATAATTCTTCATCACTTATATTTCCCTAATCCTTATACTGACACAAATTTAATTAATACACAAATACATCTAAATCAAGTTTTCAAATTATATTTTTCTTAAAATCCTGAAATATTTAGAATTGTAATCAATGCTAATGTAATAAAAATCCAATTATGCAATGTTTTTGTACCAATTAGAGAGTATCATTTAAATATACAAGAGTAAATTCACTGATAGGTTCACGAAGATCTAAAATAAATTTATTTAGACCATAAACACATACACACTATGGTTTTTCTAAATATTTTTTCACTATACTTGGTATTGATAGCAGTGGAAAATTTCCATCATTTATAAGGATATTTGTATGTATTTATAAGGACAGATAGAAGATGCTTATTGTTTCAAACACCATCAGTCCAGCCACCCGAGAAGAAATTTATTCTGAGCCCTTTCTAAAATGTTGGTAAAACTCAGAAATCACTATATTCACAGCAATATCAGAAATTATTTTGGGCATTCTATTTATCATCAGTGTTACGGAATTTGTTGCCTTGAGATAGTCATTAACTAGAGACCCATGGTTTGTCTCAAGAAATGGAGACAACCCTCAGTGTGAAACAAAGTAGAGAGAGATGCACACTGTCTTTGTGAATTAATTGTTATCAGCAATAGTTTCTATAGCAACCGCAATGTCAGCAATCACAATCTTGAGCTAAGTGCTCTTATACCTCCTTTTCCACCATTAGTCCTTACACTTAATCAGCTTTTCAGAGGTGGAAACCTCTACCAATAACAAAAATGTGGGAAGCCTTCGACATACCCCGCATATGGAAGTAAAGTGCTATATAGGCCAAGGTGGAGACAGGGAGAACCCTAGTAGTACTGCATTACTGGGAATTGAGATTTTCACATCCTCATTCCTGAAGGTGGGGAAACTAGATGATGAGGATATGAGGAAATCCAGCATCAGTCCCGAAGAGCTGAAGTAATAGAATGAACAAGAGACTTTAGAAATATGACTAAGGGGGCACCTGGGTGGCTCAGTGGGTTAAAGCCTCTGCCTTCAGCTCAGGTCATGATCTTGGGGTCCTAAGATCGAGCCCCGCATCGGGCTCTCTGCTCAGCAGGGAGCCTGCTTCCTCCTCTCTCTCTGCCTACTTGTGATCTCTGTATGTCAAATAAATAAATAAAATCTTTAAAAAAGAAGAAATATGACTGAGATATTTGTGTATCAATCTTGCCTTAATCTCTCTAACTATGGTGGAAATACTAGAAACTGAAAGAGAAGTAACACAGCTGCTCTTACTATGGGCAATAGGAGGTCCATTCAAATAAAAACATATCAGAGATAAAGAGTGATTTGATTTTAAGCATGATGTGATGGACCAAGTCAGAGCATATAAATTCAGGGCATATCAGAAATTATTGATTATAAGAATAAGAATTTCATTTTAGAAATTGTTTCTGTCATTCCTAATATAAGGAAAAAATCAATTCATATGTTGCCAGATTAGAATATCTTAAAGGAAAGACTAGATGAGATAAAAAGGAAATGAATAATATCATTAAACACAAGAGTTTCCATTGTTACATACTATATCACAGATATTATTGAAATACTTATGTTTATTAATTAGTGCTTATTTTGCCAGTTGATTTGATCAGCACAAATAAATCTGTGGTCTAGGTATTATTATTCTCTCTTTTTAAAATATTTTATTTATTTGAGAGAAAGAGGGAGAGAGCTCAAGCAGGGGGGCAAGGCAGTGGGAGAGGGAGAAGGAGAGTTGGACTTGGATTCCTGTGCGCAGATGGAGGGAAGCACCATCACCAAAGGAAAAAAAAAAAAAAAAGTTTCTACCACAACATTAGCTATGAAGAATAGAGCTAGTCAGTCACACAGCTCTTGAAAGATACTCCTTTTAGAAGTACCTATATTTCAATGAAGTGTTTCCCCATACCATACCACCTGAACATTTTATTTCCTTTTAGTACAATATATAAAGTTAGTACTAAATAATATGACATAATACCGTTGGTTGGTTAAGTGTACTGTCTAGAAATAGCATGTATCTTTTCAATAATGTATGGGAAACATGTCTCTAGCCATCTAAAAACATTTTTGTATGTGTTGTGTGGCCAACTAACTGGACATTAGATTTTGTTAGCTCATGAAGAAAACTTCTTTATGGATTATATAAACAGTGAACAATGGTGAAATAGCTCTTTAACTCGGTTTCCTTGGATATGCACATATTTCAGATTTATGCTATTATAATAATTTATTATCTTGATCAAAACACAATGGTATTGTAACTTAGTGCCAATATCTAAAACAATCACTTATTACATAGTTCTTTGAGCAGAAAGTAATTTTTAAGTAATGATAAGTTTCTCTTTTATACCTTTAGAATGTGTGACTCAGATAAGGTTACACTAGTTTTTTTCAAAACATTCAGATTTAAAATAAATGAAACAGAAATTAATATTAGCAGCACTTTCTATTAGTATTAGCCAATATGATTGTATGGGATAATGTTCAGTATTAGCCAATATGATTGTATGGGATAATGTTCAGTAGCATCACATTCTTCAAAATACCATGATGATAATTCATTTCTTTGAAATATTTCTTTAAAATATTCCATTATAATCACTTGAGTTAGTAATTCCTTATTTCTATAATCCCC
>RCUC01173754.1:0-31251 GCA_003697995.1 Taxidea taxus jeffersonii
TTTTAAATTATTAAACTGGGTAGTGGAAAGCATATGTTTATTTATTTATTTATTTATTTATTCATTGTTTAATTTTTATGTTCTTTCCTAATTATACAATGATTCCCTTTTAGCTGCTACTACATGGAGTATGCATCAAGAATGCAATAAAATTCTATTGGCTTTCTTAACACAAATATAGTTAGGCTTTCATTTGGCTTGAGCTCCCTAATACACTCATAAATAATACTTAATACTATCTTCGATATTTTTTCCTATGGCTAATTGGTCTACTGGTCAATAAGTTCATGCCTAGGCACATCTACCTGTCTTTAGGCAATGACTTTCCTAGTGGAAGTTAAGAAAAGCTGTTAGAGGCAGGTAGTTCAATAACTGCTGAGCTCCTGGTCAGTGCTAACTACAAACTCTGTAAAGTGAGCTTCCTTACAGAAGATATTAAAGTTTCATATATAATCTATCCTCCTGGTTCTCCATAATTCCTATGTTTTTTAATAGAGAATAAATAATTGGACTCTACTAATGTCTAGCTGCATGACTGTCAAATTATTTTACACATTTATTTCTGAGTTTTCTCAATTTTAGTATGAAAATTATGATTTTTGAAGTGTTCTTTTTAAAAAAGTGTTCTTGCATAAATCAAATACTATATAAATATTAGGTATTCTTATTACTACCATTATGATAAAACCTTATTCATCAAAAGGAGATTTGTAATTTAGTGTTTATTTGTGACTTTCTACTTAAATTTATTTTATTTTCATAGTTAATGAGCATAGTATTACCCCGCCAAGCCAGCAAGTATTTTTGAACCTTATCAAGACACTGAGCATAATAACTGAAAACTATTCTGGAGTCAGACTTCATATTTATAAATCTTGGATTTACCACTTAATAATTTTGCCACACAAATCAAGCTAATTACCTTCTGTTGGCCTCAAGTTAACATACTTTACAATAAGAATAATTACACTATATGCCCCAAAGAGTTAGGATGAGAATTAAATGAGTATAGATAAAGAGGAATTTACAATATTGTCAATAATAAATTTAGCTTTGATCACTTGAAAACACTTTGGACAGAAAAGTAAATATTCTGCCTAACTAGTTAAATGGTTGCTTCAACATGAATAGTATTTTCCCCTTACTTGGATTTTTCAACAAGGAGAGAGAGTTTAGTGAAAAAAATTTGTTTAGTTGAGAGCAATCCTATAAACTTGACCCATATTAGTAAATGCTTGAAATATAAGGCATAATCCATGAGCATATGATCAAACTTCAGAATTTTCAAAATGTTCATGAAATTTTCTCTTTCATTAAATCACTACTGAAAGGAAATATAATTTTTGTATTTTTGTTTTGTAGACTAAATTTTTAAGAGCTCTACTGAGCTTTTTATTTAAAGTGTATGATTCAATTTTTCTATTATAGTCACAGAATTATGCAACCACCAACAATATCAATTTGTAATATTTTCATCCTCCTCGAAAAGAAACCTCATACCCTCTGTAAGTTGCTTCTATTTTTCCCCAACTTCCCCTCCAAGTCTATGAGACTATTAATCTACCTTTTGTCTTTAGAGTTGTAAGTTATTTTATCTTCAACGATGGGGAATAAAAACAAAACAAAACAAAAACAGAACAAATCTTTAAACATGAAAGGGTTAAATATTGCAAGAACCTGGAAAGAGTGAAATCACACTAAAATCTCTCTTTTGTCCATATTCTTTTAATAAGGCACCGTATTGAATTCAGAAAGGTCAGGTTAGGATTCTGTGTACATCTGAATAAATCTGGGGTGGATTACATCATAACCATATTGAAGAAATAACTCAGCTTTGGCATTGGCCATGATTTACCAAGGCATATTCTTTTAAAATGCAAATGGGGATGTTTCATTTTCCATGTGGAGAATATTAAGAAAGTAATTGGATTTAAACAAAGAAATGCAAGTATCAGTGCAAGTGACATGAACACATAATCCATCTTAATATTTCAGAGAGACCACTAAATTGTCTGGAATGCTCTACCTTGCTTTACTTTCAGTCTTTTTGAAAGCTGTATGTGACAAGACAACTTTGGTTAGTTTTATTTAATTTCAAACTGCTATATTTTAATCTTGACAGATTATTTTCTCTGAAGAATCAGTGACCTCAATATTGCATGTGTATATATTTCAAAATTACTTGAAAAACTGTCTACACTTTCACTTTTTAAGGAATTTAGAAGTATCTAGCCACAACCATTAATACATTTAAACACTTATTGGTATGTATTTAAATTATATAATAATGAATTAATATCTGTATCTAATTACCTTATGTTTATACCACTGTATTATTTTAATATAAAATATGCATTAATTTATTGAATAGAGCTTTACTGAAGTATGACTGACAAATAAGAATTGTATATATTTAAGGTGGGCAACATGATTTTACATATATATGTATGTATACATATATATATGAAATGATTACTATGACCAAGCTAATTAACATACCCATCATCTCAGTTGTTATTATTATTATTATTTTTTTTTTTTGGTGACAAACACACTTAAGATCTAGTTTCTTAGCAAATTCTAAGTATACCTACATTATTATTAGCTACAGTCACCATGCTGTACACATTAGGTCTCCAGAATTTATTCATCTTATAACTGAAAATTTGTACCTTGAGACCAACATCTCCCCAATTTCCCAACCCTCAGTAACCAATATTTTACTCTGCTTCCATTCATTTGACTTTTTTAGATTTTACAGATAAATGGGATCATGCAGTATCATGCAGTATTTCTCTTTGTGTCTGGCTTCTTTTACTTAGCATAATTTCCTCTGGGTTCATCCATGTTGCTGCAAATGGCAGTATTTCTTTTTTTATAAAGCTAAATAATATTTTATACCAATGTATCTATCACATTTAACCACATTTTTTTATCCTTTATCCTCTGATGGGCACTTTGATTGCATCAATACAGTGACTATTGTAAATAATGCTGCAATAAACTTGGGAGTGCAGATGTCTTAAGGTAATGATTTAATTTCCTTTGGATATATACTCAGAAGTGGGATTGTTGAATCATATGGTAGTTCTGTTCTTTTAAATTTTTTGAGGAAACTGCATGCTGTCTTCTACAATGGCTATAGCAATTTACATTCTACCAATAGTGCATGAAGTTTCTCCTTCTCCATATCCTCATCAACATTTATGTTTTAACTTTTTAGTAACAGCCATCCTAACAGGTGTAAGGTATTATCATGATTTCAATTTGCATTTCCCTAATGATTAATGATTTACATAGATATTTATGCTGCATGTTTTCAAATTATGTAATATTGTATTGATTATATATTTACCTAATCTTAGTATGTATGTGCCTTCCCATATTCCAATAATACAAAATCCATGCTTTTATAGAACATGATTCATTAGACCACAGCAGTTCCTATCTTGTGACTTGCCCCTAAAATAATTAATTGATGTTTGTTAGGTCCTAAAAAGACAAATATGGCTTCTGGATTAATTATGTCCTAAGTATTTGGAAAGGTCTTGTTTTGATAAAAAGATAAAAAGTGAAAAATTGATAAAATTAATCTTTAAAGGCAATGAATACTAACTGGTAAAGGAAATCTATTATGGACAAAACAATTTCTCAGTTTTCCTTATCAAACTAATATGCTGTAAGTACCTTATTTGTGCCAAAATGTGACATTTCAATTTTGAGAAGTACAAAACATAACACTAAAAAACTGGAAGGTAATGTTTTATAATGTATGATAGCATATGATTTTTTTTTTTTTAACTTTCTACTGACATTCCCTGGAAGAAGGTGACATTGAAGAGAATGATGACTGAACAATGCAATTCAGAAACGAATGCAAAGGGATATATGACAATAAACAAGTTCTTAGTTCTGCTCTTATTTATTTATATGACCTTGAGAAAGTCATTAATTTTTATAGAATCTCCCTTTACTTATCTGAAAACTGAGAAGTCGGCACTCCTTGATTTCTAATAACCTGCACTGACATACCAATCTAAATTATTTATAAATAAACACTGATATAGTCTTTTATTTGATCCTTACTATGACTTACTGAAGTAAGCACAACAGGTTCTACTTTTACTGTTTTGTACATATGAAATTTGAGCCTATGTCCTTGCATGTTTGTAAGGCAATTAGTAAAACCTAGTAAAGAACAAGGTCTGCTAATGATTGAATTAGTGCTTTCCACTACATATTTAAGTTACCTTTGATCATTATTATACACTATAACTTGTATATAATTCCTATTTGAGGAACTGGAAAGAGCAAGCAAAAGGGAGATGACTCTTATTCAGCGGCTGCTGAGTCATTTTTCTATAAGTTAAAATTTACTTGGAAAAAATGTTTCTTCCACAATGGTAATGTGTGAAAAACTCATCGGCTTGGACATTATCTATTTTCATACCAACTAAATAATTACAATCTTTATAATTTGTGTGACTTATTTAATCACCCTGGGTATTAGTCTTCATTGAAATAGAATAATGTCCATTTTCCATTATTTTGTAACCCATGTTTTGATTTTGTTTTCATTTACTTTAAGGGATAAAGGATTATCACATACTTTATAAGCTGAAATCTGTAAAGATCCTACATTCAAAAACCACATATCAAGGGGTACCTGGCTTGCTCAGTCAGTTAAGCATCCTACTCTTGATTTTAGCTCAGATCACAATCTCAGGGCAGTGAGATTGAGCTCTGTATCAGGCTCTGTGCTGAGCATGGAATTTGTTTAAGATTATCTCTCTGCCCCTCCCCCCATCCTCTCTTTCTCTTTCAAATTAAAAGAACAAAAGCGATTTAAGGAAAAAACCACATATTAAATATTGATGGCATGTTAGGAATGTAATTGGAATCAGAAGTTCAAGATTATGTCCCTTATTTTCCTACAAGCCAGTTTTATGTCTTTGGGTTTCCATTTCAGTTGGGATGCATCTGCTTTTAATATTCTTTCTGGCTCTATAATTCTATGATATTTGGAAAATAATAAGACCATGTGAGAAAGATAATTTTTTTTTTTTTTTACTATGGAAGTTTCTGTAGGTATGTGTTATACCACTTCTAATTTAGGACTAGCATTTACTCCCTGGGTTTTCATCATTTTCATGCTTTTAAAATAATTATTTATTTATTTATTTATTTATTCCTTGAGATGAGGATGAAAAAAAGAGAAGCTCAAAGAGATTAAAGAGGAACGGACTTTATGAGTAGAATGGATATCAGATAGAGTGTATCCATTATCTTCTTCACAAATCATATTGTTATAAATACAACAAAAGAGAACAGTTATTAGATGTTGTAATTAATTTTCCACATTTTCTTTTTTCATAGAATTAACAGTTATGAATTTAAAAGGATTATTCCCATTTCTTTTGTTATTTCCTCACTGTTAACAAGGCAATTATATAGTTTTAGCCTTTAAGGATTATTAGATATCTACTCCCTTTATTATGTCAAGTTAAATAGACAGTATTTTGCCTGAGTTTATTTTAGCTGCTCTTCACCAGTGTAAAAATATACTCTCCCCCCTTATTATTTTGCACAAGCCTGTTTTCTGAACTTCTGCCTAGGACTCTGATTTTCTTTCTTTTCCTGCAAATATGTCATATTCTTTAAATGTTACTCAGTAGAATGCTGTTAAATAACAGTTGTATAAGGGTTATATCCAATATGAGGAAACAAAAATGTTATTAATAGTATACAATAGTCCCCCATCCTTATCTATGTTTTCCATTATCCATGATCAAAGGCAGTCCAGAAGGAGATGATTCTTCTTTTGACATATCCTCAGAAGGTCAGTAGTAGCCTAATGTTACATCACAATGCCTACAACATTCACCTCACTTCATCTCATCATGTAGGCATTTTATCATCTCCCATTATCAAAAGAAGGACGAGTGCAAGTATACAATATTTTCAGAAAGAGAAATCACATTCACACAGCTTTTATTACAGCATATTATTATAGTTATTCTATTATTATTTATTGTTAATATCTTATTGTGTCCCTAATTTTTAAGTTAAACTTTATCATAGGTTTTTATACATAGGGAAAAAACAAAACCAGTATACATGAGGTTTGGCCCTAGTTCAGTTTCAGGCATCCGCTGGGGGTCTTGTAACATATTCCCTGTGCATAAGAGGGGGCTACTGTATGCCATTAATGTTAGTTATTAATAAAGTTTATTCTCAAGATTAAAAGACTTACCTCTTTTTGAAAATATCTATTTATTCTCAGTCCACGCTTTTGAAAAGGAGAACATTCGATAAAAGTTTATAAAAATGCTGATACTCCATTACTTTCACCAAAGCAAAGACCAGGATCATTTTTATTTTATGCAGTGGTGTAAATCAGTCATGAACTTCTATAGACTTTATTGAAAGTGGCTTAAAAAGAAGTGATACAGTATCCATTTAGATGCTGATGTAGTACACCTAAATGTGAGTTTGAAATTCCTAATTCTTAAGCTTAAGATACTGCAAGGAATGCAGCATTCAGGCATTTGAAGTTCGAGAGGATTTCATCAGCAGCATTTTTCCTAACTTACTTGTCCTTCTTTTATCATCTCTGATGAGAAGCCACAGTTAAGAATTTAAATTCTTTAATCACACAGTCTGGCTTTGAATCTAGTCTCTCCTATACGCTAGATGTATAACCTGAGTCAAGCTAATTTATCACTCAGTCTCCTCTTCCTCATCTGTAAACGGGGTAATATCTTTTTAGTTTGTGATGAGAGTTAGCTGACAAAATGCAATGTGAATTGCTCTGCACAATGTGTGAACCAAAGTAAATGCTAAAAATACTACGATGACTACCATATTATTCATATGAGCTTTTTTTGGATAGGTTGAGCCAGATGTCCATATATATCCACTTTATGCAAAGAATCATATCATATTCTAGTATTTGAAAATGGCACACTTTTGTCAGGATTCTCAGATCTTTAAGAAAAAAAAATAGAAGCTAGAATATGAGCAATGGGATATAAATTTGGTGAATTCAAAGTTTATCTCCTTTAATCTACTTCAGGAATCCCTAGCTGACTAGCCAAACTATGTAGAATATGCTTAGTTATAAGGAAGCCCCTGCTTTGGCAGGAAGCCAATTTTATTTTGGACAGTTCTGTTAGCAAGTTCTCATCTAAGCTGAAACTTTGCAACAACAAATGCCAGTTCTTCATTAAATAGCTTCCACAGCTTCCTCTCCTTCCTTATTACATACTTGTGTCTAAATATCATCTCTCCTCAATTGTTTTTTCCTGAAGGAAAATATTTTCAAGTATGTAATAAAAACCAAAGTTACCTTTCTTGAATATTATTTAGTTTGACAATAATACTCTTATATAATGATATACAATAAATACTCAAGAAGGGATCATGGATCCAAAGTGTGGTTCATGACCAGAATCACTAGTATGACCTCTGTGATTATTAGAGAGCAGAAACTCAGGTCTTAGCCCAGACCTACTGAGTCAATAGCACTGCACTACAATATGGATTTTTATCCTTCATCTTCCTTTTTTTAAAAAAAAATATTTTATTTATTTATTTGACAGACAGAGATCAGAAGTAGGCAGAGAGGCAGGCAGAGAGAGAGGAAGGGATGCAGGCTCCCTGCTGAGCAGAGAGCCTGATGCAGAGCTGGGATCATGACCTGAGCCAAAGGCAGAGGTTTTAACCCACTGACCCACCCAGGCACCCCTATCCTTCATTTTCCTGAAGAGACATGCCAAACAATGACAGTGCTTAATTTAGAAACTATATAAAAATATTTCTTCACATTAAAGATGATTTAATCTCAAATTGCCAATCTTTATCACATGAATTATGGATTAGTCTTGCTACTTAATTATCAGGGCTGTAACTATTAACTCTGAACCTTCCTTTATGTTATTTTTTCCCCTAAAAATGATTGGGTTTATTCTCTAAAATGTTACTCTGTCATTCATTTGTTTAATCACAACATTTTAAATCTACTATGAGTCAGAAAATTAGATAGAAAATATAGCTCTCACTCAGGCCTAAGGTATTCTCTGACTACAGCTAGTAACTTTTACACATGAATAGTATGACACCATTTCAGCTGAATAAAAATGTGTAGTTTCTTTATATGGCCTACGTATACAGCTTTGATCCAAAATGGGGAGTCTAAATGGGGAGTCTTCAGTAAGTGATGACTAGGAAAATGAGTTTTTGGTTTTTTTTTAAAGATTTTGTTTATTTGACAGAGAGAGAGAGACAGCAAGAGATGGAATACAAGCAGGGGGAGTGGGAGAGGGACAAGCAGGCCTCCATATGGGGCTTGATCCCAGGACCCGGTGATCATGACCTGAGCTGAAGGCAGATGCCCAATGACTGAGCTACCCAGGCACCCCAGAAAATGAGTTTTAATAAAATAATAATTGTCATGTTACCTTAAATTAGTTACCTTAAATGACTTAAACAGAATGCCATGTTTTTCTTATGTATATACTATAAACTACCACTTTATTATGACCATCTCTCTATTTAAAACAAATTCATTAATTCTGACTTTATTCTGATCTTATTACAAATTGGAAACAAGAAACAGATCCTCATAGAACAATTTAAATAAAGAAATGGATCAGCTCAATATTAATGCTCTATGTATTGTCATTAACATAATTTCACCTAGGACACAAAGCTGATCTCCTTCCAGATATAAACGTCTACTATGTCATATATATTTTGTACCACATAATTGCATACTTAGGAAAAAACAGAATGCTTATATTAAGTTGAACTCATATAGAAAGTAATCAAGTTTTGTTAAGAAGCTTTCCAAAATATGTTTTGGCTGATTAAAGCATTTTATTAATAAGCAAAAATGACTAAAATGACAACTAGAAGTGCTGTTAAATATAAACTACCTTATTGAGATTAAATATGAGCACTCAATTGAATTCCTCCTTTTGGTTTTATAGCTACCTTGGAAATTCAAAATAACAAGCAAGGTCTGTGATGAAAACACAAATACCTCTCTAAGGTATAGATGGCCCAGAAAACACTATACTAATCATTAAGATAATTTGATCTGCTTTCTAACCCAATGATTCTTTTAAGATTATTGCTATAAATGTCAGTCAAGAAAGTATTTCACAAATTTGACTGTAATTTTTCTTTTGTCTTTAAAAATAAGTATATATTGTAAAATGTTTGTCAGAAAGCAAGTGGTATAATATAGCTATGGATCTACCTAATTGTTAGACATCACTCAACTGCATTTTGTTATGCTGAATAATAATAATAATAATATGATGAAGCAGCATAATGAAAGAGCTAGATAAATTGTAGGACCTCTGTTAAATTCTTATTATGTAGGTATATACATGGCAATGGATTTTCAGCTGAAAATACATTAGTTTCTGAAATAGATGCGAATAATCACTCCCAAAATATTCTGCAATAGGCTAAGTTAATTCATATAATCCAAGAGTTAAAAAGGCAAATGATATTGGACATCTAGTTTCTATTTCTGCATATAAGTAGCTAGGAAATCATCACTCCATCCTTGATGATAAATAAAAAGATGAACAGACTGGAAAATCAATAACTCTTTTTGAATCCATAAGAGAAGTAAGGATACAGGGCAAGTTTCTACCCCAAGGTTGGGGAGATGAACAGGTGAATACAGGAAGTCATGGCATATTGGAGCACAGACTTTAGTGCCAGGGTGGGAAAGCTTGCACTGTGATTGCAAGAGATTCAGTGTGGAAAACTCTTAAGAGTTAAAAATTCCAGGAGAACCCACAGAAGGAATCCCCCAAAATTTTGTGATCTTCGTCTCCTGTATCTAGATCATGTTCTCACAGTAAATATCAGAAAAATATCCCTTTGTGCAACCTTCTAGGAGAAGATAAAAGGTACCATTTCAAAATACACCAAAGTATCCTATTCTTTTTAACACAATCTGCTTTCAGGAGAAACCAGTTTACCAAATCCTAACCTGCTGGGACATTACCAGAGCCTATCTGACCTGGAGTAAGGAAAATACTCAACATCAGTCAGCTTTAGCCTTCCGTGTGAGAGAAGAAAAATACCAATTCTAACCTACACAATCTTTCCATGTGGGAGAATGGAAATATCCAACTGTAGCCCAATCTGGCTATCTGCTTTCACAATAAGCATGGAAAACAACAACAACAATACAAAAGCCAGAGAAACAGTTGTGAAGTTCACAGTTCAGAAGCATAAGCTCAGTAAAAAACTAAGACCTATCTGCAGGAGTTATAGAATGCTTCTCCTTTCCTGTGATATTGCTATTTACATCATTTTCTTTACCTAGTACAACATGTCTGACTATCAAAGAAAAAAAAATACAAGGCATACCAAAAGGCAAACACACAATTTAAAGATCAGAGCAAACATCAAAATCAGACATGGCAGAGATGCTGGAATTAACAGTAAACTGGGAGTTTAAAACAACTGTGATTAATATGTGAAGGGCTCTACTGGATAAAGCAGCTATCACATTAAGAAGAGATTAGCCATGTGAGCAGAGAGAAGAAAATCTTAAGAATCAAGATTACATGCTAGAGATAAAAAATAATGTAACATGAATAGACATTTTTCCAAAGAAGATATACAGGTGGCCAACAGACACATGAAAAGATTCTCAAAACCGCTTACCTCGGGGAAATACAAATAAAAACTACAATGAAATATCACCTCACAGCTGTCAGAATGGCTAAAATTAACACAGGAAACAAAGCAGGTGCTGTCTGATGTGGATGCAGAGAAAGGGGAACCCTCTCACACTACAGGTGAGAATGCAAACTAGTGCACTCTGTAAAACAGTATGCAGTTTCTTCAAAAAGCTAGAAATAGAACTACCCTAAGGTCAGCAATTGTACTACGGGGTATTACTAGGTTATTACTCAGCCATAAAAAAAATGAAATATTGTCATTTGCATAAATGTGGATGGACCTAGAGAGTATTATGCTAAGTGAAATAAGTCAGTCAAAGACAAATACCATATGATTTCACCCATATGCAGAATTTAAGAAACAACAAAGGAACATAGGGGGGGGGAAACAGAGAGGCAAGCCAAGAAAAAGATTCATAACTATAGAGAACAAACTGATAGTTACTGGAGAGGAGGTGGGCAGCAGGGATGGGATAATTGGTGATGGGTGTTAAGGATGGCATTTGTGATGAGCACTGGGTGTTGTATGTAAGTGATGAGTTGCTAAATTCTACACCTGAAACTAATATTATGCTGTATGTTAACTACCTAAGTAGAATTTAAATAAAAACTTGGGGAAAAAAAAAGAGAGAGAGTGCACACAAAAGCAAATAAAAAATAATGTAACAGAAATGAAAAATGTCTTTGCTGAGCTCACTAGCAGACTGGGCACAACTGAGGAAAGAGTCTCTGGGTTTTATACTCAAATCCAGTACAGGTGAAAACATGTCTACACAAAAACCTGCATGTAAAGGTGGAGAGCAGCTTTATTCATAATTGCCAAAACTTGGAAGCAAGCAAAATATCTTCTGGTAAATTAATAGAAATTTTGGTATGCCCAGACAGTGGAATATTATTTTGTAGTAAAAACTGAGCTATCAAACCATAAAAAGACATAGAGAGAACTTAAATGCTATTGTTAAATGAAAGAAGCCAATCTGAAAAGACTCCATATTATATGATTCCAATTACATGCCAATCTGGGAAAGGCAAAATATGGAGGCAGTAAAAAAGTATCAGTAGTTGCCAGGAGCTGAGGGCTGGTGATAGAGAGCGGAAGAAATGAATAGGTGGAACACAGTGAAATTTTAGGGCAGTGAAAATACTCTGTAAAATGCCACAATGATGGACAACATATACACACATTTGTTCAAACCAAATAAATGGACACCACCAAGAATGAACAATGGACTTTGGTCACCATGATGAATCAGTAGATTCATCAATAATAACAAATTCATTACTTTGGTGAGAGATGTTGATAGGGAGGGTATGCATGAGTGAAGGCAGAGGGTACAAGAGATATCTTTGTAACTTCAACTTAATTTGCTATCAACCCAAACTGCTTAAAAAAAAAGTCTTAGAAGAGTAAATAATGTCCATAAGATCTTTTGTATTTGATAACAAGAAAACTTAGGGTGCCTGGGTGGCTCAGTTGGTTAACAAACTGCCTTCAGTTCAGGTCATGATCCCAGAGTCCTGGAATCGAGTCCCACATCAGGCTCCCAGTTCTGTGGGGAGTCTGATTCTCCCTCTGACCTTCTCCTGTCTCATGTTCTCTCTCACACACACACACTCTCTCTCTCTCTCAAATAAATAAATAAAATCTTAAAAAACAAAACTTAAATTGTTGATATTCTAGAAAGCATTATTTTTGAAAATGTATTTGTGGAGATCGTTGTACAGAGAATCACTAAGGTTTTTGCAGATTTTATTGGGTATATATTCATGGGTTACTAATTTGTCAAACACAAGTATTACAGAACTGAAAATGAGACAAGGCTACTAAGTAATAAATTATATGCTATAAAGTATATGCTTTCTCTTTAAGCTTGGATTCTGACCCCACTTCTTTACTATTAAATTCCTATGATTCCAAGCACATTCAAATGCCAATCTGTCACAAGAAATCATCTCTTTCTTTGAGGTATACATTTACTATCATTTCTCTGAATTCCTGAAAGCTACTTATAGGCCAGCATTACTGTCAATGAGCTGTTTTTCATAAAGTAAATGAGTTTATCCAGTCCTAGCAACTTAAGAGTAATTCAAGGAAAACAAAGCTACATCCCAATTAAATAAATAAATAAATAACAAAACAGCCAAAGTATTAAATGAAGCCGATGTCCATAAAAAGTTGGGTTGAACATCTAGGACTCTAAGGTTCTGAGAAAGTAAAGGACTCCAAGTAAAACTCAGAAATATGAGAAAGAGATATTCTAAGAAACAACAAGGTTTTCTCTTATTTTAACATAAAGTGGAATGCACTTTGCCTCAGAATTAATTAATCAAATTTGTGAACAAACAACAACAAAAAAAAAACTAACAAGAACAACAATTACCCCTTTCTCAAATCTAAGAAGCATTTGGATAAAAAACATACTTGATATTTGTGCTGGTAGGTACAACCTTGTTTTGGTTCCATTTGAGCTAAAGGTAGTTGAGTCTTCTTTTCTTTCTCTTTCTTTTGCCCCTCCCTTCATTCTATGGCTATGAAACATAGGTCTGAAAATTGTGCAGACTGCTTTTCCAAGTTTGTTATTACAGTGACTTAAAAGTCAATTCACTTTTACTAACCTCTATGTTTTCTAACAAACTTTTCTTGGATGTCACAGCAATAGCATGCACACATAATTATAATTAAGACAATATTATTGTCCCCCATTACAAAAAACTTATTTAGGATCCAAATATCCTTAATGGCATACAAAGCCCATTTTAAAAGAAAGGCTGTCTAAAGTTGTTTTTCCTTTTAAAAAGGGAACAGCATAACGTTCTTAAGTGATAACGTCTCTTTTAAAATATGACTCAGATGATGAAAGACTGATATATACTTAGCTTTTGAGAAACATCACTTAGCAACATTGTGAATAAACCCTGTGAGGCCAGCAATATGGGTAAACTTACTGATAAATCTGTAGAATTCTATTTTAATGTTCACATAAAACTCACTTATACTTTCTCCCACTAATTTTGTAAACCCAATATTTCTGTCAACCTTTGGTTCTAGTGTTTTGTATTCTATGAGTTATATTTCATGCCTCTAAAATACTAATTTTTATCCAAGGAGACCTCAACCATTAGGGAAAAGAAGACTTTAATGACAATTGTTTGAAAGGTAGCTCCTCATATTACATGCTGTATTAGCACTTCAGAAGAGGCTCTGAATTTAAATTAAAAAAAATATATATATATATACATGCACACACACACACACACACACACACACACACACACACACACACACACAAAAGGAACGTAAGTTGAAGGAAATGGGACATGTTGAGCAATAAGTGCACCTGGGAGAGAAGAGCTGTCAACCTAAAATGAAAAATAATAATAATTAAAGCAAAATAAGAATTAGCAGCATTTGCAGTGTTCCATGGCTTGTTTTTGAAGTTGTACTTTGAGAACATAACTACAAGGGATTGATCACTCCTTTGTTTATAGGTATATAACCTACTAGATTTAATTACTATGGTTATTTATTATGATCTTCTTTAGAAAAGGCCACTAAATATTGACACATATCCAGTTCCTTGGGAGGACAATATGTATTTTTGTGTATTTCACACAGCATCTCCTAGCTCTTAAAATGCCCCCTATTAAGTATTTTTCTTCAGTACTCATACTATTTCTATGCTAACTAACAACATAACGAGTCTGGTCTTTTTTTTAGATTAAAAAAAAAAGTTCTTACATAATTGCTATGTATCACGATCAGAATTATAGTCAAAGATGTAAAACCAAGTGAGGACTATTGGAATATTGGAATACATATGAATATACAGAAATATATATAAAAAATTATTCTATGGTATCCAATAGATACAGAGGACACACTGACCAAATAAGCTAAAGTAAGAAAAAAATGTATGAAAGTCTAATGGATAATTAATTCTTCTGAATCCATTTATAAGGGTAAACTAGAGAATATGTGTTGTTGTGCACATCTGAGTGAAGAGTTAGGTAAACAAAAAACCTGTAATTATTAGCAGCCAAACTGTTCCACACACAGCACAATGATTTGTCTGAATTCTTCTGATTAATTCTCTCAGAGCACGGCCAGTACATCTTTAAGTCTCTGTTCTTAAGAGTCATAGCAGACTAAGAATAGGCACATCCATTTCCCCAACAGTGTAAAGTGGGCCTTATGACCTGTACTTCCTCCTTCCCTTCTACGATGCTATTAGCAGGTTCTGTGCAACAGCCAAAGGCCTGTTAAAAGGCAGAAATGTGATTTTGATCTTTTTAGTTTCTCACTAAATTACAGAATCAGTTCTCTGGTTGTCAGCTGCTGACAATTTTATAACAGTTTATTTTTCAGTACCTCTCTGAAAAACACCAATTTATGGTTTAAGGTGTCCATTTATATCAAGACAGAATCCTCAGTGGTTAGATTGGTCATTCTTACAAATATTTGGTTTGTAAGTGACCTTCATGCTTGGAATTTTTTTCTTCACAACAAGAGAAAAATTAAATGTGCTTTAATACATTTTTAATATTTTTAATATAGTCAAATAGAGTTTTAAAGAATTCAAATTCTATCCTTAGGGAAGGACTATAGCTCTTAAAAAGTTATTTACCCAAGATCTTAAAAAAATGAAAGCTGTGAAATGAATATACTTAAGATATTGTAGTTTATTTTATATATATTTATTTTATATATTATATATTTCTTATATATATACTATATGACATATATTTTATTTTCCTTCTTGTAAAACATAGTGTAGTTCCAAAAACTGTCTGTATATGTATATATCCTATATATATATATAATATATATACACACAGACTTCATTTCTTGATCTTTAAACTTTATATTTTTTTTATAATTCTATCACCTGTAGTCTAAGTTCAAGGAGCATTTGCTGAATATCAATTATACTCAGACCCTATTTAAGGTCTTATCTTTAAAGGGATATTATTTGGTGGTTGAGACAACATCATATAATTTTTTTTAAAGAAAGGGTAAATTCATCAAGTTGTGGGAAATGTTATGTTGTGTATACATCTTAGGTGCTTCAGGATAACTGGAAGGAATAATTATTCTAGCCATTATTGTTCAGGGAAGATGATTTGACAGTTAATATAAAAGCTGATGGTAATTAATCAGATGAAGAAAAGAGATTTTTTTTCAATCAAAGGATCATTGTGAATAAACATGAACCTATAAAATAGCATGGTATGTGCTGGGAACTATAGTTTAAAGTGCACGACATAGAGGGGCAAATGTTGAATTAGAAGTAGTCTGAGGTCACTTCATCAAGGGCCTTTATGCCAGACAATGAGATTAAGCATTTCCCTTTAGTGGCTACAGAGCAACTGAGAATTTTTAAACAAGGGAATAATACAGTCATGTTTTAAGACAAACCATAAGAGAGTCTTAATTTTACAAAAGAAACTGAGGGTTGCCGTGGGAAGAGGGGTAGGGAGAGGGCAATTGGGTTAAGGACATTGGGGAGGATATGTGCTATAGTGAGTGCTATAAAGTGTGTAAACCTGATGATTCACAGACCTGTATCCCTGGGGCAAATAATAAATTATATGTTCATAAAAATAATTAAAAAAAAGAATGATGAATCTGACTGCAACCTGGAAGATCATTTTAAGAATCACAAGACTGAGTAAAGGGGGTCTATTTAAGAATAGATTAGAGAGATTAAGATGATAGATAGATAGGGGTTGAATTAAGTGGTGATACAAATAAGGATAGAATACTGGAGTGGACTCAAGCCATATTCAGAGTGAATAATTCACTCTTTACTTGATTTTTTTACCAAGTCTTATAGAATGCCAGAATTATGGCAAGGAGGATAGGAATAATGATTTTATGGAAAGGAAGTTAAATTCAGATGTGGACAATAAGAATTTTAAATGACCATGGGATATCAGGCATTTAAATGCAAGTTTTCAGCTCTAGGTTTAGGTTGGAGCAAATGTATTCAACTGAATGAGCTTCAAGAATTAAGATATATCCTCATGCTAAAAAGAAAAATATATATATATTAAGTCATTGTTAAATTCTCTTACATAATTATTTCCCAAAGAAAGGATTTCTTCATTTATCTATATATGTTTTCTATTTTTTTCCTGGAAAGTTGACAGTGGTAAGTCAATGATTCTCTATATTTAATCTGATTAATGATTTTTTTTAAGTCAGGAGTCCTTATTTAATTTTTTTCTTAAGTACACTCTATCCCCAATGTGGGGCTCAAAGTCACAACCTCAAGATCAAGAGTTGCATGCTCTACCAGCTGAGCCAAACATATTCCCCTAATGATGCTTTTCTTTAAGACTTCCCTATCCTTTCTCTTCTTTAGTGTCAATAATTTATATTGCTGATTTTTAGTGATAAAACTAAATGATCAGACAATCTCTGAGTTCTTACTGGTATCTCTCTTCTCTATCATGTTTTGAAATCTTGTTCTAGTAAATTAATTAAAGTAAATTAACAAGATTTGCCATAAACAAATTGGGTTATTACATTCTAAAAAAGTAGATATGACATAGTTATGCTAAGTACTTATATTGAATATAAATTCTCAAGGAATCATTTGACATTTTAATATGCTACAGTGATCATTCTGTCATGGATATGTGTCCATGGAAATTCTTAATATTGAGTCTCTAGTAAAGGTTAATCATCATTAACAAATTATTTTTTAACAGTGTATTCTGTCCACTTCAATTATAGCCACTGATGGGTGAGTTTAGAGAACTGAAAGATGAGTAAGCCGTTATTGAAGAGACAATATAAATGAATTATGTTTAAAGAAAACAGATTCTGAAGCTTGACTACTGGATTTAAATCACCAAATCTGCTATTCACTGGTTTTATGACTCATATAAGTTATTTAACTCTTTGCCGTAGGTTTCTCTGTTGGCACATAACATGTGCCATGTAAAGATTTCATAAATGCCTAAAAGAGCTTATAATTTGGCATAGAAAATAAGACAACTACAAAATTATTTACAGTTATAATTAACAAACTACAAAAAAGCTTTACAAATCAAGAAAGATTATTAAATACACAGAAAAGTGGGGATTCAAAATTGTGTCATGCTTTCTGCCTATGCATAATAGACATGTGATGTAGAATGGATATCAAGACAAAAGAATTAACTTGGCTTTTAATTATTGCACCTAAACACTGTCAGACTGTGAACAAATCAATCATTATGTTCTTATTTGTAAAGCGGGAATAATATCAGCTCTACTTAATACTTTAATATTTATGCATTTTTACATCAAATGTTACATATTTATATATAAACATTATAAAATGCATTTTATTGATGATAAAATTTATATATTTTCTCATGTACTTACCTAGTTACTATATAATATATAGGGTTACTAGATAGCTGAATATATCTCTGAACAAAGAGGGATACCTAAGGGTTATAAATTACTTTCCCAAGGTTACACTCTCTTAAATAGCATATTTGAAAGTCAATCTTTTCTGATTCCACATTCAGTGGCTTTCTATGCATTGAGTGTCTGACCCAAATGAGATCTTCATAATAAACTGTTTACAACTATAAAATACTGTGATAGAAGAGGTGTAATTATAGGTATACCTTTAAGGATGGATAGGATTTTATCAGAGCAGCTAGATAAATTATTCTGACATAGAAAAGAAGAGGAAATATACAGCAAGGTGTCTCATAAAATATTCCAGAAAAACAAGTTTAGTTTGGCTGGAGGTACAATGATATTATAAATCTGACTTACATTAGGAAGGTATAATACAGTATATGACCTGAAAAACTCATTCATGTCCCACCCTTAACCTTGAAGTTCTGAAGACAAATACATGAACAGAACAATTAATCAAAAAGATAAGCAAAGCAGTAACTTGCTTTTTTTTTTTTTTCCCCTATGAAATTACACACAAGACGCAATACAGAACTAGGTGGGCTAAGATGGACTATGTTGAGCCACCTCTAAACCTTCATCCTAATTCCCAAATTAAATCATGCCCTCCAACCCGACACAGAGTTTTACAGCAAAGAGTCGTTATGGCATAGTTTGGTTCCCTGCCAGTCTGAGTATGCTTAGCATGTCTTGAGGTAGCTCTCAAGTAAACTGTCTGTATAACCGTTTTACCTACTCCATCAAAAGGGGGAAAAAACCCTCAAGACTGCAACTTTTACATCATTTAAAATTTTTTACATGTGAGAAAGTGTGACCAACTCAGTGTCCAAGAAGTATACAAAAATGAGTTACTATCTTGAAGTGATTTAAGTAAAAAAAATATTTACAGATGTGTAATGGATAATAACTTTAAAGGAAAAAGTACAGAGGGAATATGGTGAATAAATCAGGAGGAAGGATAAGGAATACATGGTATATACAAAGGGAGATACATAAAGAAATAGTTTTGACTCATCTTTGAGGGGATTAGTAACAACTGATTGGGGGAAGGCCCTAAATCTATTAATCTAGATGTATCTGAGTTCCTCCTTTACCTCTCTATTAAGCCACATACACTGCTACCAACAACCTGAAGACATGTACCTACAGAGAACAATACTGGATAAAGGCCTGCCTTTGCTTAGTGTGTTAACTTAGCCTTAAAAACCAAGTCAATTGTCTTGTAATTTGGCTTCTACCAAGTGGAAGTCTTAATTTGCCCTTGGATGCCAACTCAAGGTCTAATAGAGCAAAGATTTAAAAAGCAACATTTTAGGGATGCCTGGGTGGCTCAGTTGGTTAAGCAGCTGCCTTCAGCTCAGGTCATGATCCCAGCGTCCTGGGATCGAGTCCCACATCAGGCTCCTTGCTCGGCAAGGAGCCTGCTTCTCCCTCTGCCTCTGCCTGCCTCTCTGTCTGCCTGTGCTTGCTCTCTCTCTCTCTCTAATGAATAAATAAAATCTTAAAAAAAAAAAAAAGCAACATTTTAGTTCCTTTTTAATAAGCCCACATCCACTTTCCATTCTGGTAGTGATAAAGGATCAGTTCAAGAAAAACAAACAGCCATGGAAAAAGTTGACCTTTGTGAGGCCTGGAGAAGTAAGCAGGAGATTAATCTGACAATTTCCAGCTTCTAGCCTATACTCTGACAGAAAAGGGCCATTTCTGTAGTTTCAGAACTTTTAACCCCTTTACTTATCATTGTGAACACAAAAGACCAAATAATATTCCATGGCCTGTTGCTGAGCTATTCTTAGAGGAAAAGTAAAGGTTATATGATCTTTGGTTGCCTTTACAGCCTAACATTAGGAGAGGTAATTCTGTGTCTATCTAGAAATGTAAACAAGTATTATGTATACGTAAAAACAAGTATTTAACTCTCCATCTTTAAATTTCTCATGGCAACATTTGAAGAACATAAATATAGGGTACCATTCTATGTCAAGTCTGAAGAAAAGTAAAGAGGAATCAACAATATTCAGTTGCTGAGAGACTAAGTTCATACAACACATTTGGAAGAAAAGTATAGGAAAGAGTGCCAAATTGTTTTGTTAACAGGGCCTTCTCACTTACTATCCCCTTTGCTTAAAATATTTTCTCTTTTGTCTCTTTGGAAGACTGATTCCTTTGATCCATTAGGACACAGCTGAAAACTTAGTAGAAGTTCCTGAAATAATCCTTTTTAGTATCTCCAGCCCCTCAATAACATTTCAAATTACTAAGAACCCAAATAATCTAAGGCCTTAAATCTAAAGCCAAACTGAGAGACCTAATTATAACAAGGCACTTTGAATTTGGGCACCAAAACTGTGGGTTAAAGTTGAAAAAAGCAGATATAATTAGGAATCTATTTGTAGAGGATTGCTAAGTTACTTGGGTCTAGCCAGCCTAGCCCCTGAATGTCTGGCCATGCTTAATGGCCATTAAAATGACTCTAACCAAATAATCTGAAAGACCCAATCGATATCTGTCTAAAACAGCCTTAGATAACAGAGTACTTACTTGGTAGTGCCAAAATTGTTATAAACTCAAGACATTCAGAGAAGTAAAATTCTTCTAAATGGACAAATAACAAGCCAATTTTCTTGAGGATGCCAAGGCTATCAAAATAATTTCAATTCCCTTCACCATTATACCTTGACTAGGGTAATTAGGGACACTAAAATTTTAACTTCTCTTCTTGCTAAGCTTTCTACCCTTTCTTCCTTGTATGATTTTGAGAATAACTGAGGTTATTCATATCTTATTATATCTTATTCATATAAGATATAATATTTTGCATGAAGTCTGCTTATAAAGATTGGTCATTGGGAGAGAAATGAGGAGGAATACTCTTACTAACCTTATTTCTAGAAATAGAAATTTAATCTGTAATGAAAGAAACTGCCTTGATGATTCCCACTGTAGATATTATTTAACACTTTATAATTCTTTTCACAATTTTATTAGTTATTCTTGTTGGTTTGATGACACATGTTTAATTCTTTCTGCAACCAGATGGTGGGCTTCTATATTCATGTTTCTTTTGTTCTCTCATTTCCTAAAATACTAACTGGAATATATCAAAGGAGCTAAATATATGTATGGAATGAATGAATTAAGGTATAAATAATCGATGCCCCCAGAAGAATATACCAATTTGTTTCAGAAACACAAAGGATATTGACAAAGCCTAGCTTTAATATCATTAGATGAGAAGAAATCTCAGTTGTACTGGGCCTTACTATGATATTAATTTCCAGCTGCACTTGCTAAGGATAGCATAATATAGAAAGTGACACTACTGTAACTTTTAATCACCATATTCATCCCTCTTAATAAATAGGATACTGTCCTGGGGCACCTGGTTAATAGCAGGTAAGTGTCCAGCTCTTGGTTTTGGCTCAGGTCGTAGTCTCAGGATCATGAGATTGAGCCCTGGGATGGGCTCTACCTCTGTGTAAAGTAGGCTTAGGTTTTTCTTTCCCTTCCACTAAGCCCCCCATGCTTGTTCTCTCTCTCTCTCTCTAACATAAATAAATCTTTAAAAAATACACAGGGTACTGTCCTAACATGTTATAACAATATTCATGAAAAAGATCATTATAGGCAAAATATTTAAGGCTTTAAATTTTAACCAGGCTGCATCAAGCTCAAACTGTGAAAAAAGTGTATCAATGGCAACATGCAGACTTCCCCCTTCTCATTTTTTTTCTGAGCCAGAAAAAAATTTGAATAGTAATGACTCAATCTTTGAAAAGCATCCATGTCAACAATCAATACTGAATAAACACAGCCCTCTCTTAGTAAGTATGAACAAACAGAATGATCACTGGAAAGATATAAGGCTTAGAAGCACTAAATAAAGTAAGTGAACTGATAATACTAAACAAATATTCCTATGTTGTTTAAACATAATAAAGTTATGAAATAAATATAAAATATAGTTTAATAATATTTGCAAAGAAATGCAAATACAAACCAGAATATGCACTATGGTGAAAAAAAAAATATATATATATAAGTATTTGTCTAAGAGTTCCCCTTTCTTATTTTTCTGGGAAATTCTTTCTTTCACCCTTTAATTATGAGAAGAGCGAAAAATCTGTTATTATCTTATAAATACTAACATATCCCCAAATCCCAGTCTGGCTCTTCATCCTTGCCTCACTGATAGGTACTGCTATTGCTGACGGACACTTTGTTCAAACAGGTTAAGGTTTCACTCTAGAGAACCCAGCCCATATGTGCATACTTGGTAAGAAGACAGTCCTATAGGAATTGTAAAAAATAGCAGCTATCTTTTCTAATGGGCAAACACAGTGTTATTGTATATAAAGTAGCAAGCAAGGTAAATGGATTTCATTCCTCTTAAGCCTACACAATTTTATCTAGTGCTGTTGCCTTCTGGCCACAGTTGACTGAACCATACTGAAACTTGACCCAAGGCAAACCACCAAGAGTCTGGCTTTAGTGTATTGGTCTTAGAAACAGATGGTGTTTCATTTCAGAGACAAAAAAACAAGATGTGAATAAGTCAGAATAAAACTCAGCTCTGAAAGATGTTGTATATTTGAAAGATAAATTTGTATAATATGAGGTTATTTTTCATAGAAATTATTTTCATTATTAAGAAAATTATGTAGAAAAAGTGACTTAGTAATATAAAAATATCATCTCTCACCCCTGTCTCATTGTCATCTTTATTGTCATGATATGAATCTATATATACCCAATGTAATTCAGCAACGTGTCTCCCTTACAAATGAAGAGGAATAAATATTAGCAATCTGACTTAAAGAATATGACACATTCAAATAACATCTTTTTCAGGAATATAACAGCCTGTAGTTTAATACTTAATTGATTATAATCATAAATCAATTAAAACATCATATCGGTAGCTGTACAAAATATAACTGATAATTTCAAACACTGATCATATATATATACATATATATATATATATATAAAACAAAAACAAACAAAAACTACACTTAGAACAATGCCTTCAGCATATGGAAGAAAAAGACAAACATTTTATCTGTTAATATTTTTTTGGTATTCCATTCAAAGGAAATGCCCAGGCTTTCATACTGCACCATGGGTTTTGGGGATGAATGCAGATAAACTGGTTTAGAGTTAGACTAATGAACTGGATATCTGTGGCTGAAATTCACACTTACTGAGAAGATGATCAGGGTTTGCAAGTAGAGGATGCACGGAACCAAATTAAGGGGTTTTAAATTTTAAAATTGGGGGAAGAAAAACAAAATAAATCCAAAGAAAGTGGACAGAATACAATAAGGATAAAAACACGAATTAATTAAAAAGACATAGAAACGACCAAGCAAAAAGGCACTTTAAATAACCCAATAGAATTCTCAAAAGTTTTCACAGATTGATGAAAAAACAAGTTTCAGCTAAAATGAGGGAAATGAAGAATGAAACAGGGGATATACTAGAGCAAACCTGTACTAAATAATAAATGACTAGTATTCAACATAACTTTGATAAAAGTGAAAATGTCCCTAGAAATAAAAACAGACTGAGACATAAATGGATCAAAATTATAGCATAGGAATTTCCAGCTCTCATCCTCCCTCCAGAAACATAAATTCGAACAACTGCGCATAAAATACCTTCATAGGAGCCAAGGATTCCAGGTGAGGGATTGCAGTACCTGGGAGAAGAGCAGAAATGACAAGGGACACACTGAGGAGGGAAGGAAAGAAAGATTCACACCACCTCATCGCTTCTTCAAACCCTGGCAGCCCCAAGCATTCAAGGGAGGGCAGTGAAGTGATGACTGCGCGCTGACCCTATAGCAGGTAGCCCCATTCCCAGGTCCTAGCTGACGGCCACCTACCCAGCCCCTACTCACCTCGGTGCCTCCAGCGGCTCCCGCCACGTGGTGGCGTCTTGGACACCAGCTTCCAGGCTCTCTCCGCGCCTTTTAAGGCAACGCGGCACTAACGTCCTCCCCGCGCCTTACGGCAGGCGTCTCGACACCAGGTTCTCACTGAGCTCGGGAAAGCCAGGCCTGGGCTCTGCTTCCTGGCTCCAGGCGGGTCGCGAGGCAGCAAGCTCCCGACCGACCGGCTTTTGCAAACCCAGGTCTCGCAGCTCCAGCTACCCCAGGTGGCTCCTGCGGCTTCAGGTGACTTCCTCAGCTCAGGCTCCCAGAGCGTGCCATGAGGGCAGGCCCGACACTGTATGGGTCCCAGGCGGCTTCCTCAGCGCCCGGCTCTCTGTGAGCGCCTGAGAACCCCAGGCCCTCGGCTTTGGTTGCTTCTTCAGGTCCAGGCTCCCAGAGAGCCCATGAAGGCAGGCCCGCAGCTTAGCAGGTCACTAACAGGTTCCAGCACCCCCAGATGGCCCCTTCATCCTCATGCAGCTTCCACAACACCAGGCTTTCACTGATTTCCTGAAAACCCAGTCACTGGGTCCACTTAAGTGCCAGTGGCTCCCTCAGCTGTGGACTGAGGCTCCCACTGGCCTCCTGTGCACCCAGAGTCCAGGCTCACCCTATCTGTCCGTAGATCCGTGGACAGAGAATCTGGGTCCAAGGTCTGTCACAACAGACTGTGGTGCCAGGCTCACCTCACTGATGGAGACTCCAGGCCGCTTCTACATGCCCTGGCGTTGGCCCCTCTACCTGTGGACCCAGGCACCAGATCCATCTGCCTTAGGACTCCAACAGCAAGTCCACCTGTGGACACCATCAGACTCTAGAGGGGCTGCCTGGTGAAGGGCTTTGCCTACAAAAGCCAGTCTATAAATAGCTGGAAGAAGTACCTACATCCTCCAGTGTGCAGACACCAACACAATGTCACAAGGATAATGATTATCATGGAAACATGACACCACCAAAGGAAACTAATAAAACTCAAATAAATGATTGATCCTGAAGAAACAGACACCTATGTATTTCTGAGGAGCTCAGGAAGGAATAATCCCCTTACAGAAATTCAATAAACTATTATCCTTTAATTTATTATATTTGCTGATGGTAGACAGTTTTGATAGATTCTACCATGCTGGTTCTGCCAAACTTTCCTGATACGGTCAACAGAACTCCCACTTGACCCACTGGAGAAGTGAGTCTGCCCCATCTGGGCTATCTTCTGTTGTTGGATTGGAGATTGGGAAATGCCAACCCTGGGCTGTCGCATTCTGCGGTGGTGTTCTTCCAGTCCTCAGGTAACTCCATAAGAAAATGAACTCACTTCCATAATACCTTTCACTGTTCTCCTTTGGTTTTCTCTTGTGTTCTTTCCAAGCCTTATAGTTGTATTTAACTGAGGAGATGAGTCTTAATTATTTTGTCCTGACCAGAAATATTCAACCACTTCTTTGAGACCTTCCTACTAAAGATTAATGTATAAAATTCTACCTCCTTTTGTGTATATTTTTGCATACACAACTAGCAAGAGGAGAAGTAAGATGTAAACAGTGACAACAACAACAAAAAAACATGGATTACTGAGACTTAATGACCCAAAAAAGTAATAGTTTTATCTAAAACAAGAACATTAGGAAATGAATGCTGAGACTTGTTTCTAACTCCAGTTTTTTTTTTTTTTAATAGAGAGGTTACAAGTAGACAGAGAGGCAGGCGGGGAGGGGGGGGGAAGCAGGCTCCCTGCTGAGCAGAAAGCCCAATGCAGGACTCTATCCCAGGACCCTGAGACCATGACCTGAGCCGAAGGCAGAGGCCTTAACCCACTGAGCCATCCATGCGCTCCTCTAACTCCAGTTTTTAATATTGGTGAAATTCAGCAGGCGCCTGGGTGGCTCAGTAGGTTAAACCTCTGCCTTTGGCTCGGGTCATGATCTCAGGGTCCTGGGATCGAGCCCCGCATTGGGCTCTCTACTCAGTGGGGAGCCTGCTTCCTCCTCTCTTTCTCTCTGCCTGCCTCTCCACCTACTTGAGATCTCTGTCTGTCAAATAAATAATATCGTTAAAAAATATTGGTGAAATTCAGAACGCACTTTTCTTTCTTTTGGGAATGCTTTTGTCAATGATTTGTTGTTTTTAAATGTCCTATGGCTAATATTACTATAGGAAGAAATTTTTCTCTCACTAAAGTGTATTTTGTTTTTTTTTGTTGTTTTGTTTTTTAAGATTTTATTTATTTATTTGACAGAGAGAGAGAGAGAGATCACAAGTAGGCAGAGAGGCAGGCAGAGAGGGGGGGGGGAAACAGGCTCCCCGCTGAGCAGAGAGCCCGATGCGGGGCTCGATTCCAGGACCCTGAGACCATGACCTGAGCCAAAGGCAGAGGCTTTAACCCACTGAGCCACCCAGGTGCCCCTCACTAAAGTGTATTTTGGACAAAAATTTTTAAATGAAGAAGTTAGTATCACCAGGACTATCACTTGGATTCATAGATATTTGTTTAATAACCATATAGTATAGTTTAAGGACTACAAATTGTTTTTCATTAAACTGCAAAGATGTATCAAGGGTTTTAGTTATCTAAGTATGACTACTGAGAGCTCAGTATCACATTTTATTCTCTTTCAGTAGTATAGGTACATAGTTTTAAAACTTTCTTAGACTGATATTCAATTGTGTAAGAAGTCCCCGTTTGCTATGAGATGGATTTATGCTATGCTTTGAGTCATTTCATAAAGCTTCTTTCTGTAAAGATTCTGTTGGGTTTTTTTTTAGATTTTATTTATTTATTTGATAGAGATCACAGGTAGGAAGAGAGGCAGGCAGAGAGAGAAAGGGGGAAGCAGGCTTCCTGTTGAGCAGAGAGCCTGATGTGGGGCTCAGTCTTAGGACCCTGAGATCATGACCTGAGCCGAAGGCAGAGGCTTAACCCACTGAGCCATCCAGGTGCCCCAAAGATTCTGTTCTACTGAGCCAAACTTTAAAATTCTTAGAATTTTCCAGGTAGGGGACATATGTCAAATCCATCTCTATTTTTATCACAATAGCCAAACTGAGCAATAATTGTGTTTCTTATTTGTTGATCCTCCTTATTGTATGTGCTGAAAATTTCTTATATACTTTGTAGCTAAGTTAGAGGGGATTCTAAAATATGAAACACTTACATAAAAAAAGTCAGGGATGTAAGCTGAATAGAGTCCTTATGAGGGAAACATAAGCTTGCCCATCAGCTCTTGCTATCCGTATGATAGTACTAACCACTTATAGTAAGTATAGTAACTGAGAGATCAAATCCTAACAATGCAAATGGATAATCTCTAGGAAATTGAGACATACAGAGCACTAACTCAACATTGTCAAAACAATTGAATCCAAGTACAGATGTCTGTGCCGTCATCCATCCTATCTATTCTGGGATTTCTGAGATCATTAATAACTATAATAGCTACCTTCTCAGAAGAGAGAAAAATGTAATAGGAGAGAACAGAACAGTGTAGTACATTTTTAAATTAATACTAATTCATGGATAAGATAACGTGATGGTGGGCTTCTGCAACAGTCCAATGAGCAGCTGATCTTACATGCCTTAAAGGCTTTTTCCTCTGAAGGAGATAGCAGTCCAATCACTTGGTCTGTTTTTGCTCCACCTGCCTTTTCCCAAGAATGTGACTTAGCAAAGCAGCAGGGTCACTGAAAGCTGATATACATTTTATTCAACGACTTTGAATGTAGATGCTGCTTTGTACAGCTTCTACAATGTCCAAACTGTAATTAAGAGTTCTCGAACTTCCTCAGCTGTCTTTAGGAAGAGGGGTTCTTTGTGGGCTGCAATTATAGAATCCATGGCATGCATCATACATTTTGTAGAGTTGAGTACTGGTTGAGGCAGTACCATAACAAAATCAAATTAATTAGCACACATAAATATTTGTAGTAGAGCCTGGCATATAGTAGGCAATAATAATAATATAAAAAAACTATTATTTTTAGTGATACCAACCATTTCCTTTTTATCTCAGCCAGGCAAAAATCAACCAAAGAGATTTATCACAACAGAAACAAAAACAGTAGTGATAAAAGCAATTGAATAAAATATGTACAAAATATAACCCTAATAAATTTTAGAATTACAAATTGAAATCAGTCTCTCTGATCCTAAAGCTCATATATGTAAGCATTTTGCTTATTTAGTATGCAGGACTTGCTAAACTTACCAACTGCTACTCCCAGAAGTTTGAAGAATTTTGCTTCCAGTTGATCAGTAGCTGTTACATGTTATAGAGTAAGGGAAGAAAATATAGGAATTCAGGAGACTATGTCATGATCAAGCTGAGAGCTAACACTAGCAGTGATTTCTTAAAATACTTCCTCTGCTGGCTGCTCAGAATACAGAGCCACCCAAATCAGTGAGGTTAAAAAAGCATGAATATCTGCTGCTGCACAGGGGTAGAAAAAAGGAAACTTTACTAAGAAAACAATAGTGGCAAGAATGTCTCTGCCTACCATCATACCTGATACAAATAATTCTTCATCACTTATATTTCCCTAATCCTTATACTGACACAAATTTAATTAATACACAAATACATCTAAATCAAGTTTTCAAATTATATTTTTCTTAAAATCCTGAAATATTTAGAATTGTAATCAATGCTAATGTAATAAAAATCCAATTATGCAATGTTTTTGTACCAATTAGAGAGTATCATTTAAATATACAAGAGTAAATTCACTGATAGGTTCACGAAGATCTAAAATAAATTTATTTAGACCATAAACACATACACACTATGGTTTTTCTAAATATTTTTTCACTATACTTGGTATTGATAGCAGTGGAAAATTTCCATCATTTATAAGGATATTTGTATGTATTTATAAGGACAGATAGAAGATGCTTATTGTTTCAAACACCATCAGTCCAGCCACCCGAGAAGAAATTTATTCTGAGCCCTTTCTAAAATGTTGGTAAAACTCAGAAATCACTATATTCACAGCAATATCAGAAATTATTTTGGGCATTCTATTTATCATCAGTGTTACGGAATTTGTTGCCTTGAGATAGTCATTAACTAGAGACCCATGGTTTGTCTCAAGAAATGGAGACAACCCTCAGTGTGAAACAAAGTAGAGAGAGATGCACACTGTCTTTGTGAATTAATTGTTATCAGCAATAGTTTCTATAGCAACCGCAATGTCAGCAATCACAATCTTGAGCTAAGTGCTCTTATACCTCCTTTTCCACCATTAGTCCTTACACTTAATCAGCTTTTCAGAGGTGGAAACCTCTACCAATAACAAAAATGTGGGAAGCCTTCGACATACCCCGCATATGGAAGTAAAGTGCTATATAGGCCAAGGTGGAGACAGGGAGAACCCTAGTAGTACTGCATTACTGGGAATTGAGATTTTCACATCCTCATTCCTGAAGGTGGGGAAACTAGATGATGAGGATATGAGGAAATCCAGCATCAGTCCCGAAGAGCTGAAGTAATAGAATGAACAAGAGACTTTAGAAATATGACTAAGGGGGCACCTGGGTGGCTCAGTGGGTTAAAGCCTCTGCCTTCAGCTCAGGTCATGATCTTGGGGTCCTAAGATCGAGCCCCGCATCGGGCTCTCTGCTCAGCAGGGAGCCTGCTTCCTCCTCTCTCTCTGCCTACTTGTGATCTCTGTATGTCAAATAAATAAATAAAATCTTTAAAAAAGAAGAAATATGACTGAGATATTTGTGTATCAATCTTGCCTTAATCTCTCTAACTATGGTGGAAATACTAGAAACTGAAAGAGAAGTAACACAGCTGCTCTTACTATGGGCAATAGGAGGTCCATTCAAATAAAAACATATCAGAGATAAAGAGTGATTTGATTTTAAGCATGATGTGATGGACCAAGTCAGAGCATATAAATTCAGGGCATATCAGAAATTATTGATTATAAGAATAAGAATTTCATTTTAGAAATTGTTTCTGTCATTCCTAATATAAGGAAAAAATCAATTCATATGTTGCCAGATTAGAATATCTTAAAGGAAAGACTAGATGAGATAAAAAGGAAATGAATAATATCATTAAACACAAGAGTTTCCATTGTTACATACTATATCACAGATATTATTGAAATACTTATGTTTATTAATTAATGCTTATTCTGCCAGTTGATTTGATCAGCACAAATAAATCTGTGGTCTAGGTATTATTATTCTCTCTTTTTAAAATATTTTATTTATTTGAGAGAAAGAGGGAGAGAGCTCAAGCAGGGGGGCAAGGCAGTGGGAGAGGGAGAAGGAGAGTTGGACTTGGATTCCTGTGCGCAGATGGAGGGAAGCACCATCACCAAAGGAAAAAAAAAAAAAAAAAGTTTCTACCACAACATTAGCTATGAAGAATAGAGCTAGTCAGTCACACAGCTCTTGAAAGATACTCCTTTTAGAAGTACCTATATTTCAATGAAGTGTTTCCCCATACCATACCACCTGAACATTTTATTTCCTTTTAGTACAATATATAAAGTTAGTACTAAATAATATGACATAATACCGTTGGTTGGTTAAGTGTACTGTCTAGAAATAGCATGTATCTTTTCAATAATGTATGGGAAACATGTCTCTAGCCATCTAAAAACATTTTTGTATGTGTTGTGTGGCCAACTAACTGGACATTAGATTTTGTTAGCTCATGAAGAAAACTTCTTTGTGGATTATATAAACAGTGAACAATGGTGAAATAGCTCTTTAACTCGGTTTCCTTGGATATGCACATATTTCAGATTTATGCTATTATAATAATTTATTATCTTGATCAAAACACAGTGGTATTGTAACTTAGTGCCAATATCTAAAACAATCACTTATTACATAGTTCTTTGAGCAGAAAGTAATTTTTAAGTAATGATAAGTTTCTCTTTTATACCTTTAGAATGTGTGACTCAGATAAGGTTACACTAGTTTTTTTCAAAACATTCAGATTTAAAATAAATGAAACAGAAATTAATATTAGCAGCACTTTCTATTAGTATTAGCCAATATGATTGTATGGGATAATGTTCAGTATTAGCCAATATGATTGTATGGGATAATGTTCAGTAGCATCACATTCTTCAAAATACCATGATGATAATTCATTTCTTTGAAATATTTCTTTAAAATATTCCATTATAATCACTTGAGTTAGTAATTCCTTATTTCTATAATCCCC
>RCUC01173755.1:0-42405 GCA_003697995.1 Taxidea taxus jeffersonii
TGGTGGTCATGATGATGATGGTGGTCATGATGATGGTGGTGGTGGTGGTCATGATGACGATGGTGCTGGTGGTTAATGGTCATTATGGTCATGATGGTGGTGACAATGATAATGGTAGTGGCGATGATGACTGGGAACAGGATGACAGTGGTGGCAGGGGTGATGAGGATCATGATGGCAAAGGTAATGATGGAGGCAGTGATGTTGATAATGAGGGGGAGGTGATGGTCGTAGTTAGTGATAATGATAGTGATGAAGGTGATGGTGGGTGCTGATGATGATTGCTATGGTCTGGATGTTTGTGTCCCCCAACCCCAAATTCTTTTTTATTTTTAAGATTTTATTTATTTATTTGACAGAAAGATCACAAGTAGGCAGAGAGAGAGAGAGAGAGGGAAGCAGCCTCCCTGCTGAGCAGAGAGCCCGATACGGGGCTCCATCCCAGGCCCCTGGCATCATGACCTGAGCGGAAGGCAGAGGCTTAACCCACTGAGCCACCCACGTGCCCCTCCCAACCCCAAATTCTTATGATGAAAGCCGAATCCCCAAGATAAAGGTATTAGTAGGTGAGGCTTTAGGAGGTGATTAGGCCATGATGGTGGAGCCCCTCATGAATGGAATTAGTACTTTTATAAAAGAGGCTCCAGAGAGCTCCCTAACCCTTTCCACCACGTGAGGGCACAACAAGAAGGTGCCAGCTACAAACCAGGAACACGGCTCTTACTAAAACATGACCACGCTGATGCCTTGCTCTTGAACTTCCCAGCCTCCAGTGTTGTCAGCACTAAATTTCTGTTGGCTAAATGCCACCTAGTCTGTAATATTTTGTTGTAGTAGCCCAAACGGACCAAGACAATGTGATAACAGTAAGTGTGCTTTGCATCAGCCACCACGACACGCATTTAAACACACTGTCTCATTAAATCTTCCCCACAATGTTGTGAAGGGGTTGCGGTGACAATCCCCATTTTATATGAGAAGAGAGACACAGAGAAGATAAGCGTCTTGACCAAAGTCACACAGGAGGAAAATGATGGAACTAAGATTTGCCTCTAGGTCTCCTTACTTCCATGTCTTGTCCTTCTGTCAAGCTCTTTCTTCATTCAACATTATTTTTTTTTCATGCCTTGTATGTGCCCAGCAATGTTCTAGAGCAAAGGTGAACATTTTTTTTTTCAGTAAAGGGCCAGATAATAAATATATTTGAGATTTTATGGGTGAAGTGGTCTCTGCCACAGTCCCCTATGCCATTGGAGTGTGAAAACAGCCATAGATAATACATAAATAGCTGTGATTATGTTCTAATAAAACTTTATTTACAAAATGGAACAGGAACAGGAGACAGGCCAGATTTGGCCCTCGGATTGCAGTTTGCTGACCTCTGGTTTAGATCATGGGATAGCCAGAGTGTGTGGCCTTAGGGGCCAGTGTAAGAATGAGAGGGCTCTACTTTGATCTAACACAAATTTGCATTAGCTTTAGATTTAAAGGGGGTGGGACTTTGCTATTTAAAAACAACAATAACAGTAACAACAACCGTGGTATTCTCTGGCTAACTCCTCCCTGCCTCCCAGCTGAGAGAAGCAAAAGAGGGCATCTCCCCAATGATAAGGTGACACATCTGGAATCTGCGGGAGGTACAGAATCCACCTGGAAGGCACCAGAGAAAGGGAGGGATCTACAGGGATTCTGTCGCCTGCTGAGGCAGTCATTTCTCAGCACTGCAGTTTAACAAGAGGTGGAATTACCCCCCCCCCCCCCCCCCGTCTGAGTCTGAGGCTGGAGAAGCCTCAGATGGGACAAAGGAGCCTAAATAACTTCCAATTTGAGATGCTGTGACCCTGTGCAGAGGTCATGGGGTGCAGGGACGTGCTCCTTCCAGAGGAGGCTGCCCCGACGACCCACCCAAAGCTCGAAGATCCATAACCGCCAAGTTCTAGCCTCGTACACGGTCTCAGCAGAAAGGGCCCTAGAGATGATCCAATCCATTTTACAGAGAGAGAAAAAGGGCCCCGCTCAGGGAGGGGCATGACCCCAGGTCACACAGCCTGGAAAAGGCACAATTGGGGCTCCCGAATCCAGGCCCCCTGGCTGCCCGGCAGGCTCCCTTGGGGAGCAGGGAAAGGAAAATCAGGCTGCCCCCTTCTGGCCTCCTCTCCCCTTTCTTTGATCTGTCCTACTTGTGAGACCTCCCAACTGCAGGAGTCACAGAAAAGATGTAACACAGAAAGGGGGGAAAAGTCGAGGAAGAGCCAAGAGAATAAGTAGAGAAGAGAAAACATAAAGAGAACCTGAGGCAGAGCAGAGGGTCGAGGCACACAGACACGGCCTCTGCAGTGGGCCTCCAAGGGCTTCTCTCTAGAATCCATTCCCTGTCCTTCTGGTTTTCCTTGGGGGAGCCCTTCTTCCCCTACTCTCCATCAGCATGGTTAGGCTGGGGCTAACTCTACACCAGGATTCAGGGCTGGGCACGTCTTCCAGAACCATCCAATCAGAGAGACTGTACCCTTTGGCCCTGATGCTTACTTTAGGGATGGGCAGGGACCCCAAACCAGGCCCATCAGAATCCATGAGATTCCATCTCTGGACTTCTGTCTGAGTTCTTGAGTCCAAGGGACCATCTTATCCCTGAGGCTGGTTTGCTGATCACTTTTCAGCACGACTGCTACCCCTGAGAAGGAAAAGCCTTCCTGAGAATGGGGATGGAGAGGACGGTTCAGCCAGTGTTGTCCTGGTAAATATTTAAAACTGGCTGGGGGAGGGCGGAAGGAGAGAGCCCTGTTTGGAGGAGCATTTGCCAATTTCCATGGTATAAATTCTCCTCCAATTGCTAATGTCAGTCTTCCAAACTATATCCTCAAGCACAGAGTTAGGAAAAGACAGGCACAATTAGCTCTGGTGAGCTCATGTGAGTTGATCCTAACACACTACCTTCAGTCTGTCCACGTCATCTGAGCCCCTGAATTCCACTGGACCTGAAATCAGAGGTCTCTAGACTTTTCCATTCGATGACCCATATATTCCCTTTTGCTTAGGCCAGTTAGAATTTTGTTTGTCACTTACCACCAAAAGCGTCATAATTTAGACCAGTTTACTCATCTTTTCCTGCTACGTTATGCTTGCAATTCCAAACCAGCCAGTTCTCCCAGTAAAAACCATTTTCTTTCCCACTTCTTCGTCGATCCTCAAGTTCTGAGGTCTCCTTCTGATTTCTCAATGTTTAAGCTCAGCCAAAATAAAAAAGGGTCCCCAAAACAGATGAATTACCCTTCCAACTGAATCAGTGTTTGGAATCAGATCATCAAGTCTAATTTGGGGACCCCTCGATTTCCTTGGGACCACTATCTTCTGAAGATGTCGAACTGTGCCAACAATCCTGCTTTCGATCATGAAGATTAACCTCCCTGAGCCTCCCTGACATGCAATTAAGTGAAGCATAATCTCATCTAAACAATTTGAAGTGGATCTATTTGAATAATTTAATGTACACCTGCCACATTTAATCAATACTTGCCCCCCCTTTTCTTTTTAAAATAATTAACTTTGCGCAGTTAAGTTACTCTAATTTCCAGCAAGTCCGAAGTGACAAAAGTTCAATCGGTGAAGTCTCGGGGGACAAGATTAGTATCTACTCTTCTGTTCACCATCTCAACACTCCATGCATTATTTGTAATTGGTATTAGCAACTTTAAATTCTGATTAATTACAGGAGAGCCTGTTCTCAATGCAGAAACAAAGCCACAAGTCGGGGAGTAATAGACCCAATTATTCTGAGGTAGGCTTTCCATAATAGATTCTATTATCAAGATATCTCATCTCAGAGGCAAACCCTAAGAAGCTCATTTCATTAGACGCTACCACCTCTAGAACTGAGACAAGCGCATTCATCGTTTGGGATAAAGATAGCTTGGAAGAATTTTGTCCCAGATACGAGTCCAAGGCTAGTGGCATGGGGTCCCACATCCCTTTCAGCACCAAGTTTCTTTTGGAGAGAAACCTTTGTGGGGAGACAGACAGGAGCCTGTGGTGCCCAGAAGGGGGCAGTGACATAAATACCCACACCACCACCCCCCCCGGCCCCCCCCCCCCCCCCCCCCCCCCTGCCAGCTCACGGAGAATGCAGGAGGCCATGACGGGTGGCAAGCGAAGCAGTCTGAACAGGGAGTTTATAAACGCTTTGGGCCACTTTGGATCACACTGAGATAACGGGGCGGTAATTAGGAGAGCTATCTCCCCGTCAGGAGAGCCATAAAAGGTATTATTTACACCCTGCTCATGGCCCCAAATGCCCTCCATATGGAATGCCTTTTTAAATACTTCAGTTCCCAGCCAAAATAATTCATCTTTATGCTCTGAAGTTCACAGTCATTTCCTGGAGGAAAACACACAGAGGCTTTTTTTGTTTTGATTTGGTTTTTGCTTTTTAAGATTTTATTTATTTATTTGAGAGAGAGAACACAAACAGGGGGAGTGGCAGAGGGAGAGGGAGAAGCAGACTCCCCCTGAGCAGGGAACCTGATGCAGGATGCGATCCCAGGGCCTTGGGATCATGACCTGAGTTGAAGGCAGATGCTTAACTGACTGAGCCACTCAGGCGCTCCCTCTCCCTTTTTTTGTTTTTTGTTTTTTTTTTTTTTTTAAAGGAAACCCTTAACTTGGGCTTTGGTAAATACCTCCTGGCAAAGTGATGGGAGGGGGTTGTGTTCCCTACTACAGTTTGGAAATATGGGTCTTGGGGTGGCTAAGAAGACCCAACAAGAGAAAACAAGAACGGACATGAAAACTAAGGCCCTTAGCAGATGGGGTCAGATTCTCAGAAGACAGGAGGAGGCAGACCAGAGAGAACGACAAAGGAGCTCAATATGACCAACCAAGCAAAAACACGGGGTAAACCACTCCAAAAAGAGTAGATGGGATCATACCCGTTTGATACACGAGGGCAAGGAAGAGCTTCCGATGACAGAGTCCTGACGCTGGAGTCATTTCACTTAAAAAACACAGTCCGTGAATGATGAGATTTGATTTAAGAGCCTTTGGACCCCAAAACTACCCTCTTTCCACTGAACACCACAACCTCCTAACTGGGGCGCCGTGACCCCACCACAAGGAGGCTCCAGGCGACTGGTGTGCTGGGAGGGGTTCCTACCAGTGTGCACGAGCCAACTGCTAAACTTTCCAGAACTTTGCAGGCCGGTTGTCCAACACAACCACCATGAAGAATTAAATGGTACAAACTTCCAAGTCAATAAATCATATCAAAAGCAAAGGTAACTACATACACAAAACGCATGGCTTCCTAATTATTTTAGCACCTTTTTACTACCATCCGTGCTTTTGAAGTGTTTGGTCTCTATCCTACGTGGGGAGGGTGGCCTCCCAACTCCACGTTCAAAGACATCATGTTGTTAGCTTGCAATAAGCCCTGGCGGGAGATTGGAGAACGCTACACACCAGGACTCACGTGCCCTGGAGAGCTTGTTGTTAAACTCTTACTAGCACGCAACTGGGACTGGCCCATGCTTTCCTTCTGGGAGCACCTTCCCAGATCCAAATTAAATCCAACCTCTCGATCACATCAAAGAGAGGTCTCCTCCTTATGGGGAGTAGGGAAGCCTTTCCCGCACCCACTTCAGAAGGGAGCCAAGACCCTCATGGCTCGCCCATGGACTGTTTCAGGCCTTACCTTCTTTTCCCTTCGCACCCCTCCACCCCAAAGGTGGAAAATACACCCCCAAATAACACCCAATAAATAATTCATAGGCCATAAATAATTGATGCTGGATTTAACAGAAGTAGAGCCATAAGTGGTTGTCTATTAACTATTTATGATTTTGCCAGGGCGGCTGACAAGCCAGGCTCGGTGAGGAGATCACACCCATGCTCCCATGTTTTATTTAAACATTATTAAAAGTACACAGTCTGCAGCAAGGCCTTCCATTCTGCTCAGAATTAACTTCTGCTGTGAAGTCACCTCTGGGGCAGGGCTAAACTTGGGACTGGGTTTTATTGGCATCACCTGTCCTTTCCCTACGGAGTTAAGCTGCTCTCCTCCTCCTGTCCCTTGAATGTCTCTCCTCCTGATGCGTACGTCCCCTCCTCCAATTTTCCTGTGGCCTCGGGGACATCATGTCACCCCCCTCCAAGCCTGCTGGGTCATCTGTAAAGTGGGGACTATCATGAGCCTTGCTTTCAGAGTTACTGTGAGGGTCACGTGAGAACAATGATATCAACAAGGATGCTTTTGTTTCCCAGGGCACATTTGGCAATGTCTGGAGATATTTCTGATTGTGATGACTTAGAGTTGGGAGCGGGGACAGTTCTAGCATCTAACAGGTAAAAGCTGGGGAGACGAAATACCCTACAAGGTACAGGCCAGTCCCCCCCAACAGACAATTATCCAACCCCAAAAGTCAATAAAGCCTGGACTACAGAATCAGAACCAATATTACTTTTTGTGACTCATTTTTAAAAAAAAAATACACTTCAATGTGGAAATATTTTGTATCTAAAACTTACTGAGTAGGAGAATGGGTTTGAGTTGGTCAGATCTGGGTTCGGATTCTGACTCTGCCACTTGCTGGGAATGTGATTCTGGGAAAGGGGTTCAGGGTCTCTGGCTCTTGGTCCCTTCATTGATAAAATGAGGATAATCTGCTCACAAGGAGAGAATGAGAGAACCCGTGTAAGTGCTTAGCCCAAGGCCCAGCACTCAGTGATAGACACACAGTAACTGCCCCCAACATCACTACCATCAACCATCATGTGCATCGGATGGGATGGGGAAGTAGAGCTAGCAGATTCAGGATAAAGTTTAAGTAGAAGAAAAATCAGAGTCAGAGGAGAACTGAGAGATGAAAGGAGAAAGAAAATATTGTGATATATATTAAGTCCCTACTGTGTGCTATCATTGGGCACCTTTAGATAAATCGTCTCATTTGATCCTCACTGCGACCCAATGAGATCGGCTGCGTTATATCCACGCCCTCCCATTGTAGAGATGGTGAAACTGAGGTCCTGCCATGTTAATTTAGCTGCTCAAGCTCTCCGACTCCATGTTCAGTGCTCCCTCTACCACCTTGTAAGTAACCTGAAGAGTGTCTCCCCAAAACTCATGACCACTAGGAACCTCAGAATGCGACTTTGTTGTAAACACGGTCTTTGCAGATGTAATTAGTCAAGAGGAGGTCATATGGGATTATGGGTCCTAAACCCAACTGGCTAGTGTTCTTAGAAGATGAGGAGAGGGCAGAGAGGCAGAGAAGAGAGAGAGGACCATGTGGACACAGAGTTATGTTGCCTCACAGAAATAACACCTGGAACTTCCAGAAATTGTATGAAGAAGAAAGGATTCTCCCACACGGCCGGCCTTCAGAAGGATCGAGGGCCCTGCCAACGCCTTGATTTCAGACTCTGGCCTCCAGAACTGTGAAATAATCAATTTACATGGTTTTAAGACAACCAGTTTTTAGTAATTTGTTACTGTAGCCCCGAGGAGCTATGCATCCCCGATCTGCGCACGCGCGCACACACACACACACACGTCAAAGCAATTATTTGGGGGAATGAGAGAGAAAGCGAGAGAGACAGAGGTGACATGTCTGCACCTGCACAGGTGGTGGACCGGTGGGAGCTGAAGAAGAGCAGAGGAGAGCAGCTGCAGGGTGGGAGGAAGGGGTTCTGAGGCTGCCATTCAGCAGAGGAGTGGCAATGAGAAAGAAGGAAAAGAGGGAAAGGAAGGGGAGGTGAAGAGTCGGCGTTTACATCCCTGTCTGTGGTGTGTCGCTGACCTTCTGGAAACCTGGACATTGTCTAACACCCAGCAGGCATTTGCTGAACACTTGCTGAATGCCGGTGTGCAGAGGCCACGACGAACAGGATCAGACAACCGCTCCCCAAAGCTGCCAACCAGTACTGCCACATCATTGAAGACTCCCACGAGCTCTTCTCTGCATCTCCTGGTTATACCAACCCACTTCCTCCTCCGCCCACGTGTCCCATCTTGTATCAGAATCATTTAGGGGCACCTGCATCTCCTCCTCTTGATCTTGAGATCTCCAAAGGCACGTTTCCTGGGCCATTCATGTCGCATGATGGGGTGAACCCAGGGGGAGGTGAGAAGAAACAGGAGGTGCTTCACCCAGTCAGCGGTGGGGATAATGGTAAGGACTTCCTGGAGGTGGGATCTGACTTGGATTTGAAGGTTGAGTAGGCAGGCAGAGGGATGCATGGGAACAAAGATGGTGAGTCAAGAAAAACATGGCGTTGGGTTCTTTCATCCTTGAGTAGAACATGCATGGTGATAAGAGGCAGGCAACCAAAGGCAGAAAGATCTGCAGAGGCTAGATCTCAGGGACTCTGGAAAGAAGCTGGGATGTGGTTCTGAAGGCAGTGGAGAGTTGTGGAAGATTTCTTAGCAAGAAGAGTAACCCAGGAAGACATGTGCTTTCTGGAAAGATCTTCTGCAGGGATGAGTCAGAGTGGAGGCAAAGTGGGAAGACTGGTTGGAAGGTAAGTATACAGCCCCAGACGAGAGGGGATGGGGCTTAATTAAAGAGAGAGAAGGAGGAAGTATGGAGGAAGATGGGAGGGGATGGATTTTTAAAATACCCAAATAAGGTAAAACAACAGACCTGGCCATTAATCTGTAAGCCAGAGAGGGACAGGCCACTGGAATTTCTGGTGTGGGTCACTGGGTGGTGTACTAAGAGTAAGAGGAAATCCAGTCTATGTTTTTCAAGGCCTGGAAAGCTTTTGGAAAAGCTTTGAAAAAGAGGGGCAAGTTGAGGATAGGGAGTCAGGCCAAGGTGCTAGAGGGTAAACCCAACAGGTGTGGCCTCCAGAACAGGTGCATCTGGAGGAAAGCAAGCAAAATGTAGGCCCTCCTGTCACCATCAGCCCTTACAGCTGCCCTTGACCTCCCTCGGTTACCCTGTCCTGGGGCTGAGGTGGTTCCCCTGAGTTCTGTAACTGTTGAAAAACAACAGGACATAAATCCACAGATGAGCTGTCTCATCGCTCCCATGACAAAGGGACTTGAATGATTTAAAGCCAGAATATTCTTTTTCTCCATAATGGCTCCTGGAGTCGCCAGGAATAGTACATTTACTAAAATTAATGGCAAAACCTCATTTTTCTTTTTTCCGGGAAGAGAAGTTCCATCGGCAGGGTAATTGATCCTGATCTGGACGTGCCGGTGCGCCAGCTAGGGGTGTAAATCATTCACACGAAACAACTCGCAGCCCTTTAAACCAACACCAACAGTGACAAATGGCACAGTCTGGGACAGGCCGAAGGGAACACGAAAGGGAGATCCATCAACATCCTTCCTGCTTCTCACCAGAGCCCAGCGGGTGGGATCTTTTTGGGGGTCTCCCACACCAGAGCCATTTTTCAGCAAGATTGGGCCGGAAGGGCAGGGTGGGGTCACGGTGACAGCTTTAGAGCTGGACGCATGGGGACACCCATCCCACCTCTGCCACCAGCGCCACAGCCCTGGGCCAAGCACCTTATGTGTCTGTCCCTCCACATTCTCCACCTGCTGGACTTGGTATCAATGTGAAAGAAAACCACATCTGCAAAGGGCCTAAGCATAGGATGGATGGATTGGATGGATGGATTGACGGATGGACAGATGGACAAATGAATGCATGCATGCATTCATTGGACTGGGACATTAGAGAATTCATTCTATCCCTCCCAGGGAGATTTAGACTTAAAACATGGAAAGTGGAAGTGGCAATGCTTTACTCAAAGAAATTGCTGGTGACCACAGTGGCCATGGGGTCAGCTGGCTTATCCAAGAATCCTCCCAACCCCAATGCACAGACACCTTGCTTTGCCTTTGAAAACTCTGAGCTCCCATCACAGAGGGATGTACAAAATACACGAATAAGGGTCTTTGCGATATCTCTCCATTTGGTGTCAGCTCCTTGAGGGAAAATGTATGTCTTTCTTGCTCCCCGCCTGACCCCCAACACTGAGTACCGGGCAGGGCCCATGGGGAAAACTGAGGATACATAGCTCATGAAGGAAAGGACCAGAATGCTGACTGCCTTGCAGGCTTTAGGTAAAATTTATTAGAGAACGCATGGCATGGGGAGGCTGTTCCCTTGTGTTACAGGGAATGGAGGAGGGCAGATCGGTGGCATGGATGTGAACCCGGAGAAGCCAGGGGAAGTAGGATGCCACACTGATGGGGGGCAGGTTTCCACAACTGGGCACTCCCATTGAGCTGCTTTTTTGTTCATACTGCAAGCTTCCACAAAACGAGAGCTTTAAGAATCCTTGCTGCTTCCCAACAACGCCCACCCCTGAGCCAGGCCCTTAGTTGGTGCTGAACAGACATATGTTGAGTGAATTAGTGAATAAATCATACAAGGAAAAGAGGACATCCTGTCTTCTCCCAGTGGAATTATCCCAGACCCATAGGCAAGAGGTGTATTCGAGGGCAAACAGGTTGGTGAGTGTAGGATATTCACCTTTAGGAAGGGTTGGCCAACCTGACATTATCCCTTCTGAACCTTGTTAATCAAGAGATTCACTGAAGAAACAAGAGGAACATGATCACTGCAGAACACCAGCTGGGCAGGGACATGCCCTCCAGGTGGAAGGGTGGCCCCCTAAAACCAAAAATGCGAAACCCGTCCATGCGACCTTATTTGGGAAAAAAGAAAAAGTGTCTTTATGGTTCTAATTAAGATAAGGATCTCAAGATAAAATCCACCTGGATTCAGGGTGAACCCTAAATTCAATTATAGGTGCCCTTATAAATAAAAGGACAGAAGGCTATTTGAGTCACACAGACGCAGAGACAACAACCATATGAAGACAAAGGGAGATATGGGAGAGATGTGGCCACAAGCCAAAGAATGCCTGGAGCCACCTGAATTTGGAAGGACAGGGAAGAATTCTCCCCTGGAGCCTTTGGTGGGAGTGTGGCACTGCCCACACTTTGGTTTCAGACTTTTGACCTTCAGAAAAATTTATTTGATGAGAGAATAACTTTCAGTTGTTTTAAGCCACCCAGTTTCTGCTATTTTGTTAAGGCAGCCCTAGAAAATGCACTGCCCAACCACAGTAGGCCAAAATAAAGGGAAGATTTCAGTCTCGGTAAACTTATGCAGCATCTTGCAATCAAAGCAGAGAATGATGCAGGTCTCATGTCAGCATACACACAAGCTCTGTGTTTTACAGTGTGTTTTTGTTGTTGTTGTTGTTGTTTTGTTTTTATTTTGATTCATCTATGGGGGTTGCTCTATAATCTTTTCAGTATTTCAGGGCCTTTGAAGATCCTAACTTGTCCCTGGAAGTGGGGATAGGGAAAAGAAAAGGAGAAGGAGAGGAAGGAGAGGAGAGAGAGGAAGAAAAGGGGAACAAAGAAAAGAGGAAGACACTGTTTGATCCAGCCAGCCTGCCTGGGTGTCTGGCCAGTTAAAGAAGACATCAGAGGAGACAGGCTGGGATGTTCTCTTGCTCCCAGCCAGAGTGGGCGGGAGGGGACTTCAGCTGCATGAGAAACAGGGCCGGTGAATGAGGAAGTCATCCTGTCAACTGGAGGAAAGAGCCTTTCTCTCTTCCTGGCCGTGGGAGGTGGGGGAAATGCCAGTCATGGCTCTTGGACTTTGTCTGGGAACCCGGGTCTCTGTGCAGAGCCTCACCTCCCCCCTGCATGACAGCCACGCTGATGGCTTGTCAAGGGCAAAGCTGATGAGAGGGGCCCTGGCTGTGGCAGGCAGAGGCCCGAGAAATATACTTGCTGCAGGCAGACAAGTTGGTGAGACCCATCACAAAACCAGAGGGGACAAGGCAGGAAGGAGATAAAGACTGTGGTTTAGAGACCTTCTGGCCAAGCCTCAGACCGTGCTGGGTCGTCTCAGTGACATCTCCCTGGTGGTGGGCAAAGGGAGTGCCAGAAGTCTCCCAGGTCCCAGAAGCAGGAACCTGGAGTCTTAGGGATATCAGACCTCGTGGGGGAAAAGAGCAGCCGCTCCCTCAGAGGCCCTGCGATCCCTGCAGGAAACTCTCCGCAGAGTGTGATGGGAGAGACTTTCCCACTGGACAGGAAACACAATTTTATCTCCCCCTCCTTTTCCTTCCCTATGAAATTTAGTAAGATCCCAAACTCTGCATTTTATTGATTTTTACTTTTTTATCATTATACTTCCTTTTTTTTTTTTTTTCCTGTCCTGATGGGAAGAGATTTTTAAGTACTGCTTGGACCACACCAGGAGCAAAGCATGGTTTAGCTAATAAAAGCACAGACTACAGGGTTGGACAGGCCCAGGGTTTAGATTCTTACTAGTGTGTAGCCTCGGGCAAGTGAATGTACCACTCTGAGCCTCAGTTTGGTATGTTGATGGCCCCTTGCCTCAGTCTCCCCATCTGCAAAATGGGGACAATATTCTGATTTTACAGGGTTGTTAGGAGGATTTTATGATATAGATGGTAAGACTCCATGCAAGGTAGACATTTAATCAACCTTGGTTCCTTCCTCTTCCCAAGAGGCTGCCCTGCCTTTGGAGTGGAAAGTGTGAGACAAGAAAAGAAAGTCTGGAATCTGAAATACACACGTGCTGGGTGACCATCCAGCAGCGTGAATGCCATTGGTCCACTTTGGGCCCGCCCCCAGAGTCCACAGCCAATGGCAGCGTCGTTTCTCTGCCCAACCCCTCTGGTTTCTCTCTCCTTTCCAGAGGCCCTGGGGAACAGCCCAGGTGGAGGCTCCCATTCAAAAGGCAGGAGGGCACTCCTGCACCTGAAATCCTCTGGCACTGGGGACAGCACTCACCAGCTCCATGCACCTGCGGCTGGCCTCTGCCTCGCGTTGCACCAGCTCTTCCATGTCCGCCTTCAGCTCCTCCAGGCGCCGCTGATAATACTGGCTGCTCTCCCGCTGCTGGGACTCGGACTTGGCCGCCTGCGTGAGCTCCTCACCCATCTTGATCAGGCTGTCCCGAAGCCGGATCACCAGGACCTGGAGTCGGAGTGGAGAGCACACACCATCTTGTTATTGGAGGCCAGGGTCAGGAGACAGGGGGCTCCGGGAAGAGAAATCCTGTGCTCAGTCTCTCTGTATTTGTATAAAGTCATCAGGATGATAATTCTGATTTCTGCTACAGAAAATAATTTACTTTAAAAACCTTGTCAATGATAACTGCTATACCGAGAGGCAGCCTTGCATATGGATAAGCGCCCTGGTTTCTTTGTTTTTTTAATAAATATTTTTATTTATTTGACAGAGAGAGAGAGATCACAAGTAGGCAGAGAGAGAGATGGGGGGGGAGCAGGCTCCCTGCCGAGCAGAGAGCCCAATTCGGGGCTTGATCTCAGGATCCTGAGACCATGACCCGAGCTGAAGGCAGAGGCTTAACCCACTGAGCCACCCAGGCACCCCAGCATCCTGGTTTTGAATACGCTCTAGGTTCAATCCTCACCACTACCTCTTCCTGGCTGTGTGACCTTGGGCAGGTTATTTAACCTCTCTGAGAGACAGGAATGATAATAGGATTTATGTCCCAGGGATGTTGTCAGAATTGAAAATGTTAAGTTCCGCAGATGGCTTTGCTCAGTGCCTGGCACACAGGGCATTCTAGACAAGGGTTGGGAATTATTAATATTCATAGCAGCCCTCATCATTTTATGAAGCTGTGCAGTGGGAAGCACACCACATTGGGAAATCAAAACCCTTTCCCCAGCACGGGTTTTGGGATCAGATAATCTTCCATGAATGAGCCTCAGCTCTTACGCTTTATAGCATTTTCCCTTTTCTGGGTGTGTGTGGGAGGGGGACAAGCCAAGAGGACACAGTGAAACAGTAAAGAGAAAGGAGCTGTGGGCATCACCATTGCTAGAGAAAACAAACGCAAGTACTGTTCTGCAGAATTCATTAGTTGGCCAACAAGCCCGGAGCCAATCCATTCTGATGGGCAAATACTCGAGTGTTGACCTAAAACTGAGCCCACATGAATATATTCAGGCCCTTGCTCAGGACTCTGAGCCCCTCTCCAGATCAGAGCCTGAATAATGGTCTAAAAGAAAAGCTTTACTATTCAATTGCCCTTCGCCTTTCAAATGGAGTTTACCAGCAATTTTAAAGGGCAGCAGGGGGGTTAAAAGGAAGAAGATCAGTTCACAAATGGTGTTCCCAAGGTACCTCATCTCAAGGACCCGGGATTCTACTAAATTCAGATCATGATGGCAGAGGGGGGGAGTGAATTTGGACATAGAATCTGCCACTGAAAGGTTTTTTTAATCGTAATTTTATTTACTTCTCTGCTATCACTTGATTATGCTAGAATCAAGCTTAAAAAAAATCTGATAGAGCCCAACACTATGTACCCTTAAAATGTAGGAGATCAAAGAGTTCCGTGGTGATCTGCAGAGACAATTATGCCTTCAGGGATCCCTTGAGCAATTCTGAGAAGCACTGAGGGTCAAGGAAAAAAAGAATCTTTCTCTGTTCTTCATATAAAGCATCCTTCTTAGAGATGAAATGCCCAGCAGGGGATTGGGAGAAGGTTTCCAAGTGAGGAATGCAGCCTCCCATTTCCAGATGCACTGTCATCCTGTGGCTAAGCCAGCTGACTGCGGAGAAATTATAGCCTGGGACCAGTGAGGGTGTATTGTGAATCTCGTCCTGTCTCTGACACTACCTAGCTGTATCTTAAACAGGTCACTTGACCTCACTGGGCACATCTTGTAGTTTATTTGGTGGGACCAATCCTACCTGCCCCACAGGTTTGGGTTGAACTTCCAGGGGAGAGAGAGATGAGAAACAGCTTTGACAGTGGTGAGGTTCACTGGGCCATGGCTCGTGTCACTGGCCCACAGAGCTAAAGGTAAATGTAATCATTGAACCCTGCCCCAGCCCGTCTATGTCTTACCTGCCCTTCTCAAGGTTCGGCAGCAATGCCACCTCCTCCTGGAAGCCTCCCTGATTCCCCAGCTTGAAAAGATCAACACCTCCTAAACCTCCCAGCCCTCTCTCTGTATTTACACACATATTTCACCCACATCTCCTACAACACTCTGTTTCTGGAAAGCGTAATCTGCTTTTTTGTATCTCTGCCTGCTGTGCACCTAAACCAGAGCCTGGCACATACCAAGAGCAAAATACATTTCTGCTCAAAGTGAGGGTTGCATGCATAAGTGTATGAGAGGGTGGATGGAGATGGGCAGGATGGGATCAGTGGATATAAATGTGGACAGACAGAAAGGTCAAGGTCTGAAGAAAGGGAGGGATCAGAGGAAGAGAAGACAGTGGAGAAAGGAAGGAAGAAGAGACAGAGGGGGATGACGGATGGAGGCAGACAGGTGGATGGAGGCATAGGTACTTACGGGACCATGTGTCTGAAGGCAGGCAGAAAGGAGGGAGTTGGGGGGAAGGAACACCGATGGGAGAAGGTGGAGGAATACGGATTCAGAGAAAGACATGAGCAGATGTTAGGATGATTAGAGGACGGACAGAGTGTTTACAAAGCCCCACTGCTTTCAGCCTGAGTAACATCGACATGTCCGCCGATACCTCAAATCTCTTAATCTGCACTTTCTGGAACTCCGTCTTGTTCTCCAGGTCACAGATGACCGCCTCCTGCCTCTTGACAATGGCTCGGTCCACGGTGGACTGCTCCAGGTACTCAATGCGCATCTGAGCCACCTGCAGCTGGGGGCGAACCCGAGACATCCATTGGCCCTGAGTCTCAGCATCGAGACACATGCAGGACTCAGCCCCAGGCCCATTCACACCGCCTCCTTCTTGGCTGTAGTGTTCAAGGGACAAGCACGGACTTGTCAGTACCCTCCCAGCAGCCCATGCCCCGGGGTCGCTGAGGCTGGAGGTGATGCCTGCCGTGTGTCTTCAGCATCCAACACAAGACTTTCAATCAGCAAGCTTCGGGGTCCCAGCACGCGACCAAGTGCGGACCGGGGAGCCAAGTATATTCATCAGAGTTCAAAGCCAGGCTCTGCCCCTTTCCAGCAGGAGGCACCTGGGCAGTTCGCCTTCTTGAGCTCCTTCTTTCATTTTTGTGTGTGTGAGGACTGATGGCCATTAGTAGCTGGTATATAATAAGCACCCAGCAGAGGCCTTGTGCTGCCATTATTTTTGTGCTGTTGGTGTTACTCACGCCTAGGGACAGTTGCTCAAGGCCCCGTCACGTCGGCAGAAACCCTAAGCAGGTGCACACAACAGTTCAAGAAGGGCTTTGAGAACCGCATGGATAAAAGCAACCCTCTAGCTAATGAGTGAAATTCAGGGGTGTTTGGAAGAACCATGGCTTCAAAGGAAGATTTCTCAAAGGATGAGGATCCTGTCTCGCCCAGACCATCCCTTTGTCCTTGAAAACATTTCTCAGAGGAGGAAAATCTCGCACAGAATGGCTGATGAGTTTCGCTGCGTAGAGCATGTGCAGAAGCTGAACTGGCATGAGCAAGTGTGTGTGTGTGTGTGTGTGTGTGTGTGTGTGTGTGTGTGTGTATGTGTGTGTGTGTCCCCTCAATTCATTTGGGGCACAGCTCAAGTTGAGTGAGTAGACGGATGGATGGATGGATGGATGAGGGACAGTTTTCCAGGATCTAAATGGGGAGGTCCCAGAAAGACCCCTTCTCTTCCTCCCCACCACAAGGGCAGCTCTGAGCACGTACTTGTTCTTGAAGTTTGTGCTTCTCCTTCTTGGCTTCCTCCAGCTGTAGCTGCAGTTCTTGGATCTGTCCAATATCAGTAGCAGACTAGTGAGACCAAAAAAACAAAAAAGAAAGTCATCTTGAGGCTTCCCTGGGGACCTACCTCGGGCAAGCCCTTCTCTCCACTTCCACCCTCCAGATGTCTAAGAGTCTCAGAGCCTCCGTGACAATAGCTCATTCCGAAAAGTTACTGCTTACATCCTCCCCACATCGTCCATCTCAGTGTCTGCTGAGCCACTCCCGTTACATAAGCCTATGGCTTTGGTCAACTGCCCAGCACACTATCAGACACTCTTGAGAGGCCAGATGGAAATGGGCTGGCCATGGCACCAGGGCCAGATTAGAAGGGAAGGGGACTCCCGAGTGTCAGATGACTGGGATGCTAGACTTGGATTCTGGCCTTGGCCTCTCTGTCCCTCAGTATTCCCATCTGTAAAATGGGCTGAGAGTCTCTGCTTAGCTCCTCTACCTGGGCTTTTTTCAGAGATGAAATGAGGCAGTGGAGACTATAAACGCCCTTTAAAAAAAAGGAGAACCAAACTATTGAGCGTGATTATCTCTGAAGAGAGGAATTCCAGTGGGCAGGAGGGCCCCTCGCTTTCTATTTTCCACCTGTCTTTATTATTTAAATTATTTATGACACACATATGAGTATACTGTTTCTATAATTGATCCAGTGCAGAAAGTTCCCTTTGACACAAAATAAGTGTGAGTCACAAAGGCAGAAGAGGGCATAGGTTATTTCTGTGAAGCCTGTTCTGATGTCAAGGATATAATTGGTTATTTTTTTAAAAGATTTTATTTATTTATTTATTTGACAGAGAGAGAGAGATCACAAGTAGGCAGAGCAGCAGGCAGAGAGAGCAGGGGAAGCAGGCTCCCTGCGGAGCAGAGAGCCCAATGCAGGGCTCAATCCCAGGACCCTGAGATCATGACCTGAGCTGAAGGCAGAGGCTTAACCCATTGAGCCACCCAAGAGCCCCAAATTGGTTATTTTTATTATCATTATTCCTTTTTTGGCAGAAATTCCCCCAGATCCCATCTCGGTAGAATGCATTTGAAGTCTGGCAGGCAAAGTATCATGGATCCCCTCTGGGGTATAATGTGGGGAAGATGCTCCTTACTCTTGGAGGGAGCTGCTCTCTCCACCCCCCAGTTATCAGAAACCTGCCAGGGATCCCCATCACTCGTTGGTCTGTTTAACCCCAAAGCCTCTGTTGCACCCCATCCTACCACCATGGCTCCTGACTCTGTCCTGGGTCTGGACCCCTACCCACATCTACTCCACTCCCTGGTACGAGCCAGCTGACCCTCTCCCTCTTGTTCTGGTCCCTAAAACATTTACTGATAATTCCCCCACACATAAAATAAAATCCAAACTCATCTCAGCCTACGAGCCCCCAGTCTGGCCCTGCTTTGCTGGCCTCGCTGAGCTCCTCCTGGATCATGCTCCCCTCGCTGGCCTCCTTCCAGCCCCTCAAATGGGCCATCTTGGGCCATTTGCCTGTGCCGTTCCATCTGCCTGGAACACTTTCCACAACCCTCACTTTTCCACCCAACCTAATTAACTCCTGTGCCTCACTCAGATCTCCATCTGAGAGTCACCTCCTCGGGGAAGCCCTCCCTGACCTCCAACCTAGGTCAAGATTCACAGAAACGTGCTCATTTCCTTTCCGGACTCTAAGCTCATTTCGCAAGCCCCCCCGCCTCCACCCCCGTTCTGGGTGATTATATGAGGAGGTCTGCCCAGCCCTTGAAACAGCACGTGAATGCAGGGACAGGACATGCTTTTCTCAATCCAGTATCCTTGGCATTTCACATGGTAGCAAATGCATGGTGGGGGGCACAGTAGTATTAAACAAATGAATGGATATGGACATAGATTATGGAGAGGCAGATGAATAGATGAAAGGATGGATGGAAGAATGGGTAAGTGGGTGAAAGGGTGGATGGACAGATGGGTGAGCGGCTGGGTGGGTAGGTGGGTGAATGGGTAGAGATATGGGTGAATGGGTAGAAGTATGGGTAGATGGGTGGCTAAAAATGAGGACAGGTAAATGGGAGACAGATGAGCAGATAAATGGTGGACGGATGAATATTTTGAAGGGTAATTAGAAGGGTATGTGGGTGTGTGGATGTGTAGATATATGTATACGTAAGTCAAAAATTTTCCTGGCGGAGATGCCTTCCAGGAATGCACACACATCTGAAGGTGACACTCGCCTCCATTAGGACATGAAATTTCACTGTCCCCATCTATCACTGTAGCATCTACCCCTCCCAGGTCCTAAGATCAGAGAGCAGCCCAATCACATCCTCTTTCTTGACATCTCCCCCTAGCCCCCAACACCCGGCCCACGGCCGCTAAGCCTCCTTCCACTCTCCATCGCCACCTGAGCAATGAGGTCCTTGTGCTTCTGCATGAGGTCGTTCAGGTCATCCTGGTCCTCGTCGATGCGCTTCAACAGATCCGCTCTCTCAAACTGCAGCCGGTAGAGCTGCTCGTCCACCTGGGGGGAGGCAGGACAAGGGTGAGGGGGGAGCCGGAAGGGTGGCTGGGAAGGGGACACCAGGGGCCTCAGGAAGAGCCAAATGGGGAGGCTCACCTGTGAGTGTGTCAGAAGTGACCATGTTCTTGGAAAGGATGTCATGGGTGTGTCCATGCATGGCATGTATGTGGGGGGGGGGCACACATGGGGCTGTGTGAATGCATGTGTGCCTATGAATGGATAGATATCTGTGTAAGCCCACATGAGCTCACATTTCATGCCTGGGACACACACGTGAGTACAGACCTCTCTGAGTACAGATTCTCTCTGAGAACCGGGACTCTGTTCTGTTCACAGATCTATTCCTCCCCCTACCTTCCCTGTACCAGGCCTGCCTACAGCAGGTGCTCAGGAAATATGTCTTGGGTGGTTGGGTAGAAGTAGATGCATATTTTATCTAAGAGACCATTAATCTGTGTGTCTGGTGATTTTGGAGGTGAGGGCGTGCATTCACTCATGTGCGTGTGTGCATATGAATGTTTGTGGGCAAGTTCCTCTTAACCTGGTGCCAACAAAATGTGGAACAAAAGGGATCTTGGGACAAGCTTTTGCCTATAAATCTATGGCTACACTTAAACTTTAGGATTTCACATGTGGAGTAAAAATTTAAGCTCACCTTGTATGCACAGATGGGTGACTTAGAAAGGCGCACCTGATTTCTGGCAATATATTAGATTCATAATATAGGTTCACTTCCCCCATTCGGGGGTGAGCACATAGTAGGTTCATAATAGACGGGTGGGTCCCCTATAGGAGTGAGCCCAAGTGGGCCTGTGAGAGACACGCTCATCTCCATTTATAAGAATGACCATACACTCGTTCAATTATAATGATCAAGTTCCCTCTAATGGTGGTGAGCACACAGTAGGACAACAGGTGCCTGGAAACCACTTACAGTGGTGAGCACACTGTGGGAATACTATAGACATTTTTGTTCCCAGGTAGGGTGCTGAGAAAACAACAGGTTCCTACTGAATACATCCCCACCATGCTGAGCACACAGTAGGTCTACCTTTGCAGAGGTGAACACATAGTCAGCCCTCACATATGCCCTTATACCTTTATAAGGCTCAGTTCATAGTAGGATGTCTGTGCTCTCAGGAAGTCCCCAATAAATGCCCATTGTCCCTCTTACAGTGTCGAGCACACAGTGGGCCCATGCTAGCCCCCAGAGCCCTGCGCTGGCCCGGGGCCCCACAGTTCCAGGAAGCGACAGGTACCAGGTTCTTGCTCCGGGTCATGTTCTCCAGCTCGCTGTGCATGTTCTCCAGGTCCGCGGTCAGGGCCTTCTGCGTCTTCAAAGCATCCTCACACTTGGCTTCGCTCTGCTCCAGCTGCACCAGGCAGGAGGATGAGAAGAGAAGAGAAGAGCCTCATAAGGCCGCCTCCTTGAATGCCCTTCCCCTCTGGCTCGGCCCCTCTCCGGTGGCAGAATAATTTACAGACGGTCCCCATGTCTTCACAACTATTCATCAACCCACAACGAGGGGAAGCGACTGCGTTTGTATCTGAGGCAGCCAGATCCTGAGCTACTCAAAATTGAACAGGCACTGTCCCATGAAATAAGGCTAGTCCGCTTTGGTGCCAGAAGCTAGGCCCCAGCCCCACTCAGCAAATATTTTCTGACACCCACTTAGTGTGTGCCATGAGTAGTCAGCCTGGCCCCTGGCCCACTGTGGGAGAAGGGGAGACAGAAAGGGACAGCCTCACTGAGCAGCACAGGAAGGAACACCTGGAGACACTGAGAATACCAGATGAAGTCAGGGAAGGCTTCCTGGAGGAGGCTCTCAAAAGTCAGTAGGAAGTTGCCAAGGAGTTGTTTCCTTTATTTTTTAATTTTTTTTTTTTAAAGAGAGAGAGAGAGCACAAGCTGGGGGAGGGACAGAGGGAAAGGGAGAGGGACGAGCAGATTCCCATCTGAGCAGGGAGCAGGGAACCCTGACACTGGACTCAATCCCAGGATCCTGAGATCATGACCTGAGCCAAAGTCAGACTGAGCTACTCAGGTGCCCCCAAGTAGACATCTCTTAACCAGGTTTCAGCGTTGCAAACCCCCTTTGAATGGTATATGAACTTTTTGTCATGGGAGCATTTTCTCAAAGATTAAGAGCCTAAACAAAGCTTTTCTTTCCCACTCTTTCCTTTCTCATCCATTCACCGGCCTGCACCCAGCCAGCCTCCTGTCTTAGCAGAGTGGGGCCATCTAACAGGTCCAAGTACCTACATGGCCCCAGAAAACAGTATCTCCCCAACTAGAAAAAACCACATTCGGTCACAATCTCTAAGTCCATGCTATCATTGGCGGTTTCCCCTGGATTTCCAAACCTAGCATCCCTGAGCAGAACACAGCCTCAGAAATCACCTAAGGAGAATGCTCAGGGCTCAGAGAAAGACAGTGCCTTGCCTGAAGTCACACAGCTAGCCCCAAGGAGTGAAGACAGTCGCTTGTATTGTCCAGACCAGCTGACTCTCTCCTGGCCACTGACTCACTGCCCTGCCAAAATAGTTAATAATAGTAAGGTTGGGGCTCCCAGACAGGAAAAAAAAATGGCAAGCCAGATTCCCTGTGAAAGGACATGCATACAGTCTCTGGTCCCTGAGGCCACCAAGCAAGTGAGAGGGCCCCATTTATCTATAAAAGGAAAACGACTGAGCCATTGCGGAGGTCACCCCAGGACAACTGACCAAGGTTGGGGGTGCTGCTCTGTGGGTAGAGCCCCTTTGGGGTAATTTTCATCTCCTTCCAAACTGGGCAAAGAATGTCTTCCACAGAATACCAGGAGCTCAGCCCCCATGTTAGAATAATAACAATGACAATGAAGGCGGGGAGAACTGAGGTCACCCCCAATTTGAATATCTCCTGTCAAGCACCGTGGAAAAGGTTCCACTTTCATTTTGACTTGTAATCCTCATCTTCGAGCTGTGAGGTACATACCACTCATATCCCCATTTTACACACAGGGAAATCGAGGCCCTAACCTCCTCCCACAGATTTCTCACACAAACCTCTAGTTCCAGCCCCACCTCAGTGCCGGCAGCCAAGATCCACAAGTCTTCCTCCCCACCCCGTTTTCCAAGCCCCCAAGAACGATGTATTCCTGCAGCAGGCTCAGCACGTTGTGGCCCATTTCCCTCAATGTGGGGGCTGGGACACATGGAGAGTGATGCTGAGCAAGGGGAGCACCACGAACAGGGTGAATCAGAAGTCAGGTATAGTCTCATCTTCCTACAGGTGACTCCAGGGCCTCTGGCAAGGCAGGGAGGTAGCAAGGAGGGCTCCCTGAAGCCAGAGGCCTCACTAAGCTAAGACCTGAAAGGCGCGAAGAGACAGCCGTGTACAGACTGAGGAGGAAGAAACAGTGCCCTGAGTGGAGGCAGCAGCTGGTGCAAAGGCCCTGAGGCAGGAACAAGAACAAAAGTGAAAGTGGTGCTGAGGGACAGAAAGGTGGCCAGTGTGGCTAGACAGCTGTACAGAGATGGGGAGAAGGCAAGATGCTGAAGGAATGGATGGAGTGGGGGTAGGGGGCCGGCACATTAGTGAGGCTAGTGAGTGAAGTACAGGTTCATTTTCAGTCTGCAGGGAAATCACTGATGGAGGAGGAGGCAGTTAGCACAATCTACCTTGGCTGCTGCGGGGAGGATAGGCTTTAGTGGGCAAGGCTGGAAATGGGGCAGCCAGTGAGGACACAACGTGGAGTGTGCCAAGAAGGAAAGGTCTGGGTGGGCAGGAGCAGGTGGGCCATCATGGGAGATGAGGTCATGTAACTTAACAGTGGAAAGAAGGCATTTCACTGGGTCCCGCTGCCAGGCCAAGCTGCCAGGCTCAGGGCCAAGAGGCAAGCAAGAGCCACCATCAGTAACCGAAGAGTGAAGAGCCAAATACGAGGACAGCACTTTCCATCTGCTGAGCCCCTCCTTAGGCTAAGGGTTTTGACAATGTGATGCCCTGGTCCTCAGAGCCTCCCAGGAGCGAGAAGGCTCTATTTGTATCTCCATTTTCTAGGTGGTAGATGATCAACGATTAAGAAATAACCCTTCCTTTCCCCCATCTCCCCGCAGTAAGCAGAGTGGGGAAGATTCATCCCTGAGCGGAGATGGACATGGCTGTCAGTGTTCTTCTTAGCTCCTCTGGGTTAGGGATAGGATTCTCTTGGCCATGATGGACTTGGCATTAACAGTTATACCTGCTACTGTTTGGGGGGACCATTTCCAGGACACTGTGCTCTTTTCGTCTTGCTTTGTAAACGCCCCACAAGACCTCTTGGGAACAGGGTACCACCTTTAGGAACCACCTGGTATAGGACGACACTGGGGCTCACAGAGGGGAAAGGACTTGCCCACGGTCACACAGCAGGTCAGCGGAGAGGCCCAGCTGGTCCAACCGCAGAGTCCACGCTCCTTCCTGCTGGGCTCCCCTGTGCCTCCTGAAAAGCCCCTCTCTGGAAGGTCTGGGCCACAAGGGGAGGCCAGATTATAATAAAGAGAAAGCTCCTTTGCAGAGCGAATGGTTGGCTCAGTGGCTTGGTGACATCGTGGCAGCCACCCAGGCAGGGTCGTGAGGTCTAGCACCAGGCTGGGAGCTGCAGAATGTGAGGTGCAGCAGTCAGAGACAAGAGACAGGACTCAGGAGGCTGAATCAAGGAATCAGTGCAGTGGCGCCGAGGAAACAGGCACTATCCCAGATAAACGAGTTCACCTCTGAGGGAGGAGGAAGGAAACCAACACTTACTGACACTGGCTGAGTGCCAGGTCCCACCCCATGTGGGGGTCAGAGCCTGGGCATGGAGCTAGACCTGGAGGATCGGCCTCTCTCAGCGGGTCTCGTAACCTCACACCTCAGTATTCTCACCTGTAAAATGGGGAGAGTCCCACCATATGTGATCCTGCATAGTGAGTGAGTGGAATCAGGGGCAGGCTGGGCACCGTGCCGGGCACTGAGAAAACCCAAGAAGAGTAATGGCGGTTGTCTCTGTTGTCTGTCCCTTTCCTTCCCTTAACAGCTTTACAAGTGGGGGTTTTAACCCCATCACAGAAGCCAGGAGAATGAAAGGAAATGGAGCCATCGAGCTTCCACTGCTGGGATGAGGCAGGGTCTGGGCTCCCACCATCTCAAGGAGCAGTTTCAGGCTTCCTGGCAGACGGGGCAGGGGGTGGGGGAGGGTGCCAACCCCAAAGGCGCACAAGCCAGGAGGATCTGGACGGGCAAGACCAGAATCCCCATCACACACAGCCCACACACACACTGCAGCTGCCCCAGATCTCTACTGGGCAGGCTCTGGGCTGCTGCTGACAAGCCATCTAAATGCTGAGATTTAAAAATCTCAATTCATGACACTTTAGGGAGTGGGAAGAAATACAGGGCCATCTCGGGCTGATTTTCCACTATGGATGACCCACTGTAAGAATAACTCACTGCATGTTATTTCCATATGGGGGCTGTTTGAGTGACATTTTTATGAAGTCAGGTGGCAAGTCATGCTGGGGCTGAGATCGGACCCTTTAGGGGAGTAACCTGGCCCACCGCCTCTCCACAAATGCCTTCCCATCTTGGGGGCGCTCCAGGTGGGGCAGTCAGAGAACAGAAGGGAACAGGGCAGCCGGACTCCCCTCAGGAAGGGTTATTGGGTTGTGCTCCCCAGGCCTCATAGCCAGTGTGACAATGAGGATCCCAAGGGGTTAACGGGGACACCTCACATCTTTTGGCTCCAAGCCACCATCCATCCCCACGGATGACCCCTCCCGGGTGTCTTGTCAGACCTCCAAGACACAGGGTGGAGAGGGTTAGGGGGATAAAGTCTCTGGTGATTTCCATCTATTTCCAGACCCGGCATGGTGCTGAGGACAGACAGGTCAAATGACTTACTGAGGGTCTTACAGGTTCTAAGCCACAGACTGGGAAATGAATCCCACTCAGAGTCATTATGCTGCATTCCTTCTAGAACAGTAGTGCCCTGGACAGATGCTTTATAGGGGAAATTTTGTGATGTGTCTGCATAGTGTCTGTTCTCCCTTCTTTTGATAGTGGCACCCTATCCTCCCTGCAAAAAAAAAATATAGATATAGATATAGATGATATAGATATAGATATAGATATAGATATAGATATAGATATATCCACCCCCCCCAAATGTCCATGTGCTTCTGATGGAGCTGACTGCCTCCCGCCGCCCCTGGCCCCACACAACTATAAGGCTTCAAGAAGGGCATGTGACTCCGCCTAGCCAATCAGAGCACTACTTCCTGTCGGCCAGAGGGCTTTGCTGTGGGACAGTAGCATGGCTGATGCCAGGGGTTTTGCTGGGACTACAGAAACAAAGTTTCATTCTCTGTGATGCAGGATGTGAACCTGGAGTGTTTATTTGATGGCCCTCTTCTTAGCAAGAATGAAAATACTGCCTGGAATAGAAGGTGACATCAAAGGTGCTAAGGCAAGAAACATATTTGCAATGACATGGTTGGAGCACCTAGATCCAGCCAAGCCTGAAGGCAGTTTTTGTCTCAGAACTTTTCAGATATTTTGGCCAATAACTTCCCTTTTCCCTGCTTGAGCAAATTAGAGCTGTGTGGCTGGGAGACAGATACAGAATGAGTAAACAAGTTAGAAGGGAGACTACATGTACTAAACACTTAAAACCACAGGTGACAGTGTTCATTGATCCTATCCTGCCAAGGATGTTGGATCAGCATAGTGCTATCCAAAACCCTGTGGTAGAATCACAATCATTCATTTTCTTTATCTATTCTGTGTATGGATCCCTCCCCATAGGAGGATTGTTCAGTGGGAAAAAGAGGAGGGAATGAAGTTCTCCCACACTGACCCAGTGAGGCACTGTGGAGGCCCACTCATTGCTCATTATCCCTGTGGCCCACTGAAGCCCTGCATAGCAGGGATCAGCCCACGTCGTGTTACAAAAGAGGAAACTGTAACCCAGGCAGGGGAAGGGTCTTGCCCAGGGTCAGATGCAAGTCAATGGAACTCTGAGCCTGTGCTCTTCCTGGGCCCCTGCATAGCCCACTCTGCACACAAGTCTTTCCCTCCTGCTGAGTTCATCTCTCAGCATTCTCTGGCAACATCCCCCTCCTTTCATTCCCCGGGAGGGCAATTGAGATTCCCATCACATAGACATCAACTACAACCCGGTGAATAGCATTACTTTCCTATGCAAAGCCATCTGCCGGCTTTAAATACCTGGCGAAAATGTTTGCTTTGGACTTATTAAGCTACTCGATGAGTGGGCTACACATTCGGAACGAGGCAGGGAGAGGGAGAACGCTGGTATTACAACTGAGCGATTAGAACCCCGATTTCAGGGTCTGGTTGAACAACGTGAGGGATTTAAGGATCCTGCATCACAAATGCCACAGGGAAGCCTTCTAAGAAATGGTGTCATTGGCAGGCTAATCTCAACACATTCCAGGCCGTGACATCTCATCAGGGAACTTGGAAGAATTAACCTTCAGTAGGAAGACCTTCCCCGAAGGGAATTACCAGCAGCTCAAACTATAGAAGGCCCTGATATTGAACAAATATATTATGTACAAACATATTAAAAATGTCAGGCCAGGTCCACCAATGGTCTTCCCGGCTCAGGAGTCTGATGATGGTGGCCCCAGGGGGAAATTTTCTAAGACCATCTGGCGGTTACTCTCTGTGTGTCCTTGATCAAACCATTTGAGCATCTATTAAATATTCCATCATTTTCCTTACATTGTGCTAGAGGATCGTTATTTATTGATGAATCAGAATGCTTTCTGAGTATTTATTGTTTCCATCTTCTTCTGAGTAAAAATAATCATTATCAGTAGCGGGATAATCGTAACCACTTTCTGGATGCTTACCGTGAATACGTTAATTGCAACACGTAACAACTCTGTGAAGTTGGTACTTTCATCACCGTTTTATCAAAGAAGAAATTGAGGCTCAGAGAGGTTAGTGAACTTGTCAAGATCACACAGCTGAATTTTAAAGCTACAGCTTCTTCTTATAAACCCTGCGGCATGGGCTTCCCACCTGCTGAGTTAAACATACCTCTTTTTACTCATTTTCAGTCTATTTCTTTGTGGGTTTAAGAGTCCCTCCTCGGTGACAGAGGATAACTAAATTTGCTATAGTGAGCATTTTGTGATGCACGTAATTGTCAAATCACTAGGTTATACGCCTGAAACTAATATACGATACCCCTAATGTATATACTAACACAATATACTAATATTATGTGTCAACGACACCTCAATAAAAATGAAATTTAAAAAAGAGTCCTTCCTAATAGGATCTCGGGACTGCCCAGGTATTATGTGACTAGAGCAGACCTCAAGAATTTCCTTCCTGACTTCACTTCTGATGGCAGTGGATTTGGAGAATACCGATGTTCTCCAAAGAGAGAAAGAAGAATAAAAAAATAAACCTTAGAAAAGCAAGATAAAATACACATAAAACACCCTCCCTGCCCCCATCCTATCATACCCCTATTTTTATCCTATTTCCAACACCCTGTTGTTCCAGCACCCCACGGCTCCCCTAAACAGTGCACTGTCGGAGTGCCACCCTGTCTGTCTCCTCGACAGACAGTGGGCACCCAGAGGCCCCCGTGGGCTTGCTCCCCTCTGGGTCCGCACGTGGTAGGGCTCCCTACACATGCCCTGAGGGACAGGGAAGAGGTCAACTCAGCGCATCACGAACCTGTCGCGGTCTGCGGGGCTGCCTCAGCCCATGGCCCAAGCTGCCCACTGCCCACGCTGCCCGAGCCAGCCCTGAACACCCCCTCGGGAAGTCACCCACTGCCTGGCCATCCCAGGCTCCTCCTGAGCACAGGACTCTGACCCAGACACTGGCCGGTGTCCGGAGAGCCAGCTCCCCAGGAAGGACGAGGGGTGGGCCATGTGGGCAGGACCCTCCCCTGCAGATGAAATGACCCGGGTAGGGAGAGTGACCACAGACTCATTCAGCAAACCTGCAGGGGCTGGATCCCGAGTCCAGGCTTGAGCTCCTAGTGGAATGGTGGGGGACTTCCTGCCACCAGAACATACAGCTAACCAGAACACTCTTTACCTAACCAAGTGATTTTAAATTTGGATTCCAAGCTAACTGAGACTGACCAAGTGGACCCCCTCACACTTAAGAGCTCTGTTCATAAAATGACAGAGCTAAGAGAAGGCAGCAGTGAACCCGAAGTTTGCCCCCAGAGCGGGACAAAGTGTTTGCAAGATACATAACCAGCAAAGGGCTTGCATCCCAGGATATCCTACAAATCACTAAGAAAAGTAGCCAACAGTTTGAAAGAGAAACACACAGCTTCATTAGGCAGAAGTAGCCCTCCTAAAGGCTTACCTACTTTGAAAAGGCGATCCACCTCTTTACTCATCAGGGTGAGGCAAAACGGAACCTTCCCGATGCCTCCTCCCACAAAATGGCTAAGATGTGAATAAGGAGCAAACCCCGGGGCTGACCAGCATGGGACGCCGGTGGGGCGCATGTTCCGCTGGATGGAGTAAACACGTCTTCAGACACTTGGTAGATCACGCGTACCGTGATCCAAAGACACTACACTTCTAGGTCTACACCCTACAGAGACGCACACACACACGCCTCCCTCCCAAATAAAATAACATGGGGGAAAATAGAGGTGTAGTAGCTGTATTCGTCATCACCAAGATCTAGGCACAACCTACGTATCCACTGACAGCAAAATGTCTCAACCATGATATAGTCTCAGAAACAGCAAGGAGGATGAACCAACTACTACCTATAACATCAGATAGTCTTGTATCCATCCATGGAGAGGGGGAAAATAAAAAAAGCAAGACCCAGGCCAGAACGCATGGATGGTAAGAATTCATTCGAGGAGCAACATGAGCAGATAATCGAGAGAAGTCAGTCAAGCTGGTATCTGGTTCATCACCTCCTCCGCTCAACCTACAAGCACCTTCCTTCATCTTACAACTACTGAGGGCTAGCGACCGTGGTCCTATGATACGCCACTGCCCTCCCCGCCACCCCTCTGACCCTCGTTTGCCTGGGATGTCTCTGGTTTTCAAATCAGAAGTTCTATGTCCTGGGAACACCCCCAGACTGGCACCATGTCCAACGGTTCTGGAATTGCAAAGACAGGGGCTCCCATTCAATGGAAGAGCAAACACAACCGGCCTGAATACTCCCAAAATGTCAGCATCCTAAAATACAGAGGAGAGATTGAGGATCAACAGTCTTGCAAAACCTGAATGAAAGCACTTTTGCATCCGGGGTTGGATCCTAAACATGGAGGAAAATTGCTATGAGGAATATTAATGGGACAACAGACAACATCTGCATCGTTGGCAGCTAAGATTGGGGGTCAGCAAACTTTTTCTTCAAGGACCAGAGAGTAAATATGTTTGGCTTTGCTAAGCCAAAAGCGAAAAAATAAAGAAGAGAGAGAGAGAGAGAGAGGTACTATCCTTCCCTAACCACTTTAAAATGTAGCCATTTAAAAACATGAAAACCATTCTTAGGTCTCAGGCTGTGATAAAAAACAAGAACAAAAACAAAAACAAAAACCAAGCAAAAATCCAAAAAACAAAAACAGACAAGAAGCAGGCCATAGTTCATCGAGCCCCGGATGAGAAAACATGTTATCAGTGTGAAATTTCCCATGTTGATGAGAGCAAAAGTGCAGCACATCTGTAACTCTTTTCCTGATAATTCAGCCAAAGGTAATTTGGAGAGAGGATGATAAATCGAGTGCGGGAAAATGTTACAGATTGATGAATCTAAATGAGGGCTAACCATGGATCCTCTGAACTATTCTTGCCACTTGAAGTTTGAAATTCTTTCCAAATACGTTATTTAAAAAAACAAAAACAAAACCAAAACAAAACACAGCTCCTCCCCAACCCTGTGACTTTGGACAAGTCTCCTATACACCGAGCTTCCTCCCACATACAAGGAGCATAATACTAGCTCCCTCCCAGGGAGAGTCAGGGCTCCCCCTGCGAGCTGCCACCCGTCTGCGGAGCACCTGCAGTCTCCAGACCCACTCCTACGCTCTGGCCCCAAACAGAAAAGGCCATGCTCACGTGTTGTTCCCTACATTCAAGTGGGTTGAGGGGCTCAGATTAAGTCATGGCATCTCGGGGCTTGGCCCCGTGCCTGGCACAGCATAACCAGTGGTTGCTTGCCATCGATGTCCTCATTGTCAAGATGGCTATGATTATCCTGGTGGCTGGCTTGCCACTCTGGGGTCTGGCCCTCCACGGCGCCCTGCGGTAACAGGTCCTTTTGGGAAGACGCGTAGACGTCACTCCCTGCCTACAGCAAAACCAGCTGTCCCCCGCTTCATTTATAACAACATGGGAAGTGTCAATATTTGTGGGTTGAACAGGCCCTCGATAACCATGTTCTCACCCAATTACACTTCGGTTTTTATCTCCTCTGACAGGAGGTTATGTTAATATTGAATCAATTCACTCCAACATCATCTTTCAAAGGGGGAGGAAAAAAAAAAAAAGCCTCTTCAAATAAAATACCCAGGCCACTTGCCCTGTGGTTCCTGGCTGGGGAGAAGCATTCCCAAGGTGCTCACTCACATAAAAGGCTCCCATCAGAGTCATCTTCCCAGAGCGGGTTCATTATTTTCAATGTCTCATGGAAGCATGGGTCACACGTGGTGACAAACGTCCCAATGAAAGGCACCAGGGAAGAGTTAAGGGCTATCAGTCTTCCACACACCAGCAACGGGAGCTTGGGTCATTGCCTAACCACGGCTGGGAGTTCATCATGTAGACAACACACCAGGCCCAGTGGGCCCCCAGGAAGGAACACAGAAGCTGAGCCTGAAACCCCCTGTGGAAAGGCCTACAGGAGCATCCGAGGCTTTCCAAAGGGATGTGAGGGCCAGAGGGGGCAGAGGGCCAACAGGAGACACACTCACGGTCTGTGGTAGCACGTGCTGAACTCCCAGCTGGCAAAGTCTGTGGGTTCAACTCCCGCCTTCATCTCTTAATACCTTCGTGACTTTGGACAAGTCTCTTGGTACATGTACTTAGAAGCTCGTCTGGCCCTTGCCTTTAAAGGAGCTGGAAGGTCAATGGGGGACCCAGGCAAGCACAGGCAGTGATTGTGAGAGACTGATGTGTACTTTTCTAGACCTAAACCCCGGACACCATGAAAGAAGGGAGGTGAGCTCTCATCCAGCCCTGTGAGGGTCAGAGATGGCTCCCAGGGATGATGCTCCAACCCAAGCTAAGAAGAGAACTAGATCTTCAGCAGGCGAAGAGGTTTCAGAGGGGAGAATCGAGAGGACACAGCATGGACAAAGGTGGGATGGATGTGAGGGACCCGAGCTGTCCCTTGGCAGCTGGTCAGAAGTCTCGGGAGCACGGAAGCCAGGCTCTGCCACCATAAAAAAGGCCACATTGAGGAACCTTCCCTGGATTCTGAGGGCAATGGGAAGCCACTAGTAAATCCTGAACTCAAAGAGCCAAGACTATACATAAATTTTTAAAATTCTCTCTGCAGGGACACCTGGGTGGCACAGTCGGTTGGGCATCCGACTTTTAATTTTGGCTCAGGTCATGATCCCAGGGTTGTGGGATCCACGCCGGGCTTGGAGCCTGCTTGGGATTCTTTCTCTTCCACTGTCCATACCCCGACCTGAATTCTCTCTCCAAAGATCAGGCGGCAGTAAGATGGCATGGACAAGGCCAGAGGCCAGCAGGCAGGACAGAACCCCAAAGGAGAGCTCCGGGGGAGGGGGAGGTGGCTGATAAGGGGGGAAGAGAAAAGTGGGGGTGGACTGAAGAGCTATTTCGGGGTACAATGACTGAGACTTGGTGATAGCTTTGTGTCCCGCAGAAAGATGCGAACATAGTCCCAGCTTGAAGTAAGTAAATTTGAGAGCTGGCGGGGACGGGAGGGGACTCCATTTAACAATAAAGCAAATACCATATTTCTTTTGGGGAAGAGACAAAGGTCAGAGGCATGAATCAAATGAAGAAGAAAAAAAAAAAAAGCCACCTCCACCCTGGAGAAAACAGCCTCCTCCACGGTCCCGTCGGAGTCAGGTGCCAGCATCTGTTTCTCACAGATGTTATTTATGCTCTGCGATTATCTCAATTATAGATCTTCGTGGTTGGGATTGCTTCCGTCTCCAGATTAGTTTGTTTCCAGTGGAAACATTCCATGGGAATTAATTAGTAATTGGCTCCTAGAGAACAGGTGTCACCAGAACCACGCCACGCATCGCCTTGCCTCCCTGATCCGCGAGGTCTGATGAAAACGTGTGCCCAGAAACCCGTCTTCCAGCGGCCAACATCTGTGACGGGGACATGGGAGCCAGTGGGGAGCTCGCCAATTTAAAAAATCATTGTCTTCAAGTTTTTAATTTAGAGAATTCTTTCAAATCTGTGGTCTAGTGTTCTTTCTACCAGCCCCATAACTGGGACTATCATGCCCCTTTTTTTTCAGGGAGGCAAAGGAGGCCGCAAGGTAGGGTGATTGGCTCAAAATCACACAGCTAATTAGGTCGCAGAGGCAGGATTTGAAGAAGGTCTACTTTGCTTCCAGAAGGCTTCCATGTTTTAGTACAGGGTCTTAACCTGCAGGTGTTATTTGAGATAGCCAAGGCTCCCAATGGAGGGAAACTGGGTGGAATGAGGTAAATGATTCTCTTGGGGTTCTAGATGGTGGAGCAATGGACAGAGAGGATGCCTGTCCATAAGGGCAACATCCAGAGATTCTGGAAGATTCTCTAAGGGAGCTCTCCCATGCTGCTGGTTCAGCCTGGCATGGGGTACCTCAGGGCTTCAGCTGGGACCTGAAATCCTGCCACGTCTTACAAGCACTTCCGACCACACCCATCTCCGCTCCGTAACTCTCCATGGCTCCCCATTGCCAAGCCTTTCCTGAGCCAGCTGCCAGCAACACCCTCCTTGCTCCTACCCCCGCACACTTGATATTCCAGCAATACCTTGTCAGGGGGCATACACTCCCTGGTCTCCACGTGCCTCTGTCCCTCTATGCTCTGCTGCATCCTCCTACTAACCAGCAATTCATTTCCACCTTTAAAGAGATAGTGGAAGCCGTCAGCCCCTCCCCCACAGCTGCATTAAGGGCATCCTCCTTAGTTAACCACCACCCCTCTCCCCTTACCCCAGTAAGGAGCTTATCAGTCCGTTTGGCAAGAGTCCGCCCCTCGGTCTGCCTCTTGCAGACTGGGAGTCCCTGGAGGGAAGGAGCCCTATGGTCTCCTTCTTATCCCTGCAGCCTGGCCTCTGATCTGTCCCAGAGTGGGGACCTTATCAGTACCTGCTGAATCCAAGTCGTTCTTAACAGGTGCATTGAAACAATTCCCTCATCCGTGCCCTGAGAGAGGAAACCTTTCTTTGGGTTCTCTGGCGCCGCGGTTAGCAAACTGTAAGGGCTGCTGGGACTGTTCACTGTTTCTGAAGACCCTTGCTGGCCTGACCTCAGCAGCCCCCCACAGGCGCTGGGCCATCACGCGAATGAAAACTCTCCACTCGGAGAGAAAAAGTCTCCAGGAGGTCATGTTGCATGTCAAAGGCCACAGGGCTAGCAAGTGCCAGAACCTCTGGACTCAGATTTAATTCATTTTAAAACAGCAGAACGAAGATTCTTGCACTAATACAAACTCGCTATCAGTTTTCCCATCTGCAAAATGGATATGGTGCCACCAAATTTGAAAGGGAGCTTTGAGAGATAAACGAGGCTTGCAATTCCCAAATGCTGGCCCCAAGATCAGCATCCGAATCCTCTGGTAGGACGGTTTAGGAAAGTAGATACCAGGTGCCAACCCAGGCTTAATGAAGAAAAATAAAGAAAAGACTAGCCGGAGGGGGGGGGTAGGATCCAGAATCTATGATTTCTTAAATGGTGCTTAAGTTATCTGACATACAGCCAAGTTTGGGAATCCTAAGACATCAAGGAAAAGCCTTGTACATAGTAGGTGCTCTGTTAACATAGAATGTCCAAATGTTAACAGGACCCCGATTATACCTACCAAGTTGCATGGACACGGTACTATTGGCATCTGCAGCTTTCAGATGGGTGCTGGGTGCCCTTGGGTAAGTTACTCAACCTCTCAGAGACATTTTCTTTATTGGTTAAATTGGTCAAAAATAGAAATACCCTCTCCTGCAGTGGTGAGGATTAGCTGACTACTATACCTACTGTTGCCATCAGAACATCCACAAGTCCCATGGCCTTCAAACCAGCCCCAAGTCTATCCCTTCTGGCCAGCTCCCTCACCACTTAACCCAGCTGACCATCTCCCCCACCCTGGAATGATCGATTGTCTCCTAAAGGCATCAGTGTCCTCTCTGCACCCATTCTCCGCACAGAAGAGCGAGCCTCTAAATTGTGAATCAGGTTATGTCACTCTCTGCTCCAAACCTCCCAATGGCTTTGCACGCCCCTTGGAATAAAATCCCCACCCGCTTCTCCTTCTCCCAGGGTGGCTTAGCTGACCAACCAAGCTACACGAGACCCTTTGCAAGTCCCTATTCCAGAACCTTGCTTATTTCCTTTAATATCCATATGAAGGTGTGGGATGTTTCTACTTATTCGTATCATGGTTTGCTTGTCTTCTTTGCCATCAGATATAAGCCTGAGTGGCTCAGTCAGTGAAGCGTCTGCCTTTGGCTCAGGTCATGATCCCATGGTCCTGGGATCGAGCCCCGCATCGGGCTCCTTGCTCAGCTGACAGCCTACTTCTCCCTCTCCCTGCTGCTCCCTCTGCTTGTGCATGCACTCTCGCTTGCTCACTCTCTCTCTCAAGTAAATAAACAAAATCTTTAAAAAAAAAGATGCAAGTTTCACGAGGGAGGGTATCTGTTTGATTAACCATTTTAGACCTGGATAGAGCCAATCACCTGACGCATGGTAGGTGCCTCATAAGTCAGGAAGGAAGGAAGGAAGGAAGGAAGGAAGAAAGGAAGGAAGGGAGGGAGGGAGGGAGGAAGGTAGAAAGGAAGGAAGGTCTGAATGAAGTGGCTCAGTGCCAGACCCAGAACTTGCAGCACAGTCAGCCCCAATGTTAGCTCCCTGTCTCTTCCCCCTCCTGTCTGCTGTGTCCGCCTCTGTCCCCAGAGCCTTCAGGTAAAGGACAAATACCTTCCCAGGGAGAGGAGACAGAGTGATGCCCAATGTCATCACCACTTTATTTGATTAGCTCTGACTCCAGCATCCGGGACACGTGTGCTGGGAGCCAAAGCAACTGTACCCTGACCTCTGGTCCACGCGATCCCATCCTTATAACGATTTCCATGACAACAGCAACAGAAAGCCAAGGCTGTGAATTCCCTTTGATAGGAGCCGGATGCAGAGATGGGGAAGAAGGACTTTCAGAAGAATGAAGCTCTTTGATTCAGCTGGAGGCGCCTTCGTTAAATACCACTATTTTTCAAGAACACACATTTTAACCCTGCAGAGGGAGGTTTCTCATGAATACTTAAAAAGGGAAGAAAAAGGAGGAACAAAACCATCATGGTTCCTTTTCAAGAACAATCACCTGGAGAGAGGGGGAGGCTGGGAGGCTGTGGCACTAGGAATATTTGGGGGGAGGCAGGAAGAGAAAAGGGGCTTCATGAATCCAAGAGGCCTGGCCCCTGATCAGGGACTCCAACATCTCTGCCCATGTGAGGCAAGTCAAAAGGCTAAGGGTTCTCCACCCACGTGGACAGCCGATCGGACAGGCAAAAGAAACCCTAGATCTTACAATTAGAATCATGAGCCCTGGATGTGAATCCCAGCTCTGCCACTTAGCTGCTGCCGTTGCCTTGGGCATGTCACTTTCCAGCTCTCAATAGGATTTCCCCATCTGTAAAATGGGCACACAGGAGAGCGTATGAGGACAGAGTGAGGGGAAGCACGGAAGCCCAGGTGATTCTAGTTTCCTGACATGCCAAGGAAGAGAGCAGAGTGACCAACCGTCTGGGTTTGCCCAGGACACGGGACTTTCAGCCCTAAAACCAGGACCATTAAGGACAAGCCAAGATGGTTGGTCATCCTAGCAGAGTGTGGCCACTAAACAAAGGAAAATCAGAGAGTGAGGGAGACAGAAGAGCCCCTCAGTGAGCCTCTGGGGTATTCGCTCCAAAAACCCTCCAACCTGGTTTAGTCATGAGAAATGCTTCACACAAACCCAGATTGGGGGTTGGGGGGACACTCTCAGGATACCTGGCCAGTATTTCTCAAGACTGTCAAGGTCATGAAAAGCAAGGCAGGACTGGGAAACTGTCCCAGACAGAGGAGACTGGGCAGACAGGACAAGCAGATACAGGGCCATGCCCTGGGATGGATCCTGGAACAGGAAAATGAGTTAATGGAGAAACTCATGAAATCTGAATCAAGCCTAGAATTTAGTTTAGGAAAAAAGGTGGCGGCAGGGTTTCTCCCATAGCCTATAATCTCTGAAAACCTGAAACCTTTCATTTTACAGACAGGAAATGGACACCAGAGATAAGAAGTGAAGAAGGCTCTAGATCTAGTTTCTAGACTCTGTTGCCTCCCACCGCCTTCCCAGGAACCCGCTGACCCTCATGAGCTCCAGAAGGAAGAGAGAAGAGCACTGGAGTCAGAGAATGCAGGTTCAGGCCCAGCTTTGCCTTTCACTGGCTGTGCGACCTCAGGCAAACCTCTCACCCTCTCTGTTCCTTTGTTTCCTCATTAGGGGAATGAACACATTGAATTCAACAGGCAGGCATTTATTCAGTATTTATTACATGCTGGGGACTGAACAGGCATCACTGGCACGCATAAAGCATAGTCTTGCTATCAGGAAGTATAGAGTTTTGCCTTAGAGTCCAAAAAGTACAGGTAACCCATCGGAGCTTCTGGGGTAGTCTCTGTGAAGATACACACGCACAGCCATGTGGCAGGGCTGAGGCCACGTGAGAGAAGGCCAGAGAAAGAGGAAGAAGGGAGGGCAACACTCTGAGAAAGTGAGGTGGTGAAGGCAGCAGGAAATGCCTTCCGTTGCCCCACACCTGGCTTGGGTGCACATGGTTTTATCCACAGGAGGCGTGGGTTAGAGGTAACACCAAACGCATGGGCACAGCATCCCCAGTGGGGCTCGGAGCTTCCCTGCATTGTTTCCAGCTCCCTATGGGGACAGGTAGCAAGTCCTGAGTCCCCACTCTGGGACCTCGCTCCCTAAGTCCCCCCACCCCACTGTGGGTTCCGACCCATTCACATCTCTCAACACCTGCCGCCTTGGGCCATGCTGTCTGCACTCGGCACAGCCCGAGCCCATCCCACCTCCCAAGGTCCTTGGCGTCTGCCTGGCCTCACCGCCCATCTGCTTCCCATCCTCCTCTGAAGCAGCCAGGGAGGGTGGAGCCCTGAGCTCGAATCCTGGCTCTGGCACTTTCCAGCTGTGTGACTTTGGACAGGTCTCCTCCCTCTTTGCCACCTCCCCTGGGGAAGGGAGATGCTCTCTGGAGAACTAGGTGGGCCATCCGGTATAGCCCAAGTGGGACATGGTGGGTGCTCCAGAAGGTGACAGCCAGAGATCAACATCATCACCATTCTAATCGGCGCTGTTGGTGGTGCTGGTTGTTTGAGCTCTTGCTTTAATAGCACGATGACTGGTTGTTTCCTACGCAGCCTAGGCAGCCACACGCACATGCACACACAGACACACACGCACGCTCGTGCACGCGCAGTGCACCCAGCCATTCTGCTCCAGGCCTCTGATCTGCCCACGTCCTTGAGATGCATTCTGCCTCAGCTCTGAGGAAGGGAACCAATCTCAGCAGTCATTTATAGACCCCCTCCTCCTCATCTACACCTCCGTGTGACCCACCCAGCCCCTCGGTGTCCCCCATCTCCATGCAGGTCTGTGAACATTGGTGCTGCGGCCACACAAACAGCCACTGTCCCCCCTGGCCAGCTGCAGCATCCTTCCAATCCTGGCCCTAAGGGGCCCCCACAACCTCTACCTGGCTGTGCACTTTCTCCAGCTCCTCTTTGCTGACTGAAGTCTTGCTGTCCTCCATGTTCCCCAGAAGAAGCTGCACATCTGACAAGAGTGCATGAGTCCTCTTGAGGTCCCTCCGAAGACGTTTCTCCACGTCAAAATCTCGATGGCCGATCTGGAAGCCAAGGGAAGCCTCTTGTGAGCTAAGACTGCAGAGCAGTGGACAGGGTCCAAGTTCTCCAGAACGAAGCTTCCCCTGGGTTCAAATCCTATCTCTGCTTCTCACACCGTGGGAGCTTGGACAAGACCCTTCTCCTGCCTGAGCCTCAGTTTCCACATCTGCAAAATGGGAATGACATCAGGCACATGGGGCTGCTATGGGAATTAAGCTGGTGTTTAGCTGAATGCCTGGCTCATAGTAAAGGCCCACGAATATGAGCTGGGCTCATCAATGTTTTCCCAGCCTGGAAGCGTCCAAAGTCACTGGGTCTCATCTTGGACACCCAAGTCATCAGTACAGCCTCTCCTTACCTTGTCAGAACCTACAGGTCAGGTGAGGCCCTCTGGTGACAGAAGTGAGGACAGCAGTTACCCTGCCAGAGCTGAGACTGGATAGGGCCAGAACGCTCCCGAGAGGGGTTGCCTGCCATTTCTGTGGGTGCTGCGTCCCTGAGTCCCTGAGCTGTATAGTGTGGTACACTGTCCTTCCCCGCACGTATGTTGCACCTCATTAAGTACTTAGTATTAAAAAAAGCCAGGCTGCTTTTGGAGGTCTAAATCAAGTTTTTCTGTCCCTTGAGCTAGTCTCCTTTGCCAGGTTAAGGCACAAGGTCATTTTCTGCAGAGGGGTGTTACCCAAAAGCGAACGCCTTCCATCCCCCAGAACCCCGGACATGCAGACCCTCCAAGCGGCCAGCTGTCTCGTTGCTCCTGTAGAAGCCACATCCTGGGTGCCAGGAGGGTGACAGCTCCTAGGGGCTGAGGTAGACAGAGGCAGGTGCAGGACCACCCAGAAGCCTGGCACGGAGCACTGACACGCCACCCTCTCCCCTGGAAATGACGCTGATGCTAAAGCCCTGAGCGTCTCCAAAACTCAGAAAGAGCCCCTCAGGAGACCAGCAGAAAAAGAGAGGGTAGTTTTCCAGAAAACGCGGTGTAGGTATGTCAGCCATGGGACCTGGATTTCTACACACCTGGATACCCACGCCTCTCCAGAACCATTTCCTGGGATGGTAACAATACCCCCCAGAATATTCTAGAAAGAAGGTGGGGTTTGGAACAGAGTGGCCCAGGTTTTAAAACCTGGCTCGCTGTTTGCCGGCAGGGGGTTGGATTGTGCCACCCCTCTGAACCCCACACCCTCGTCTATAAAAGTAAGGCAAAAAATAAATAAGTAAATAAATAAAAATTTAGCCTCCATGTTGAGATAAGACAAGGATCAGGTACAATAATGGATCAGAGTGCACTTCGTATGCTGTCAAATGCTTTACGAATATAAAGAATTATGAGTATTGTCTGATGACCTAGAATGCACTCCACTAGGTTTTGCATTCCTATTTCTCTGCTCCCGGTTTTGAAATCCTTTTTTTATTTTATTTTATTTTTTTTATTTACTTGATAGACAGAGATCACAAGTAGGCAGAGAAGCAGGCAGAGAGAGAGGAAGGAGGCTCCCCGCTGAGCAGAGAGCCTGATGCGGGGCTCGATCCCAGGACCCTGAGATCGTGACCTGAGCCGAAGGCAGAGGCTTAACCCACTGAGTCACCCAGGTGCCCCCGGTTTTGAAATCTTTGAAAAATGAGTTGGTTCTTCAAATCCAGCCTCTTTGTCCTGAGGTGTGTTGCTTTAAGTTTTAAATGCTGGTCTAATACATGTGTGTATACACACACACACATGCATGCATGCACACACATAAAATATAATCTTACCCGCTGAGCTAAGATCAGAACTGGGCATTGTGCCCGGCCCTTTGTCACATGTTATTGCATTTAACTCTTGTGACAATCTCTTAAGGATAGACATCATCATCATCATTATTATTATTATTGCCTTTATAAAAGCAGAAATAGCCTACATTTGCAGAGAGCTTTCTAAGTGTCAGACACCGCTCTAAACTCTTTACGGGAGGTAACACATTTGGTCCTCTTGAAGAATCTGTGATGTGTAATGTTGCTGTTCCCATTTTACAGATGATGGAGCAGAAGACTGCAGAGGGGCAAGTTATTGGCCCAAGATCCCACCTCTAGGAAGTGGCAGAGTTTGGGTAGGAATCCGACTATGCTGACCAGAAAGAGGTCATTTCAGTGGAATGGATGATAAAAGAGGTCGGTTTTGTTCTTTAATTTAAGGGAAGGTGTTGTGCAAACACAGGGGATTGCCAGCCAGCTCAGGCTTGGATGGGATCAGGGAGAGTCTTGGGTAAGTGGGAGCCCAGTGAGGTACGGGAAGGGCATTTCAAGAAGAAGCCAGGCCAAGAGCAAAGACAGAAGGCTGAGAAAGTCTTGTATCTCTGGTTCCAGTGATGAGCATGAGGGCATAAAACATGGAGATGGGGCAGGTCACAGAGCAAGAGAAGTTACCTGGGGCCAGCTCATGTCTTGTGAGCTACATGGGATTCTTATGTAGTGGCACGGGAGAATGGAGGCACAGCCGGTGAACTTGACATAGAGTAAGCGATCTACTCGAGGTGATGGTGTGGTTACGCAGCAAGGATTTGAACCCGCGCAGCTCAGCCTTAAAATGCAAAGTTTCTAACCATTGCACTGTAGTGCCTAGGGGGGAACCTGAATCCTGATTCACTAACTCGAGCCTGGATTCTGCATTCAAGCAGTGTACTCAGCATCTCTCTTATTTTTTATCTGTTCTTTCTCTTTACACATACTAGAGTTTAAAGAGCGTCCATTCTCCGTGGGGCAGTTTGGCATCAGGGACATCCCTTGATGTTAGCATTGACCATGGCTCAGATATGACAACCGACTACCAGGAAGACCCTGAAAATGCTGGCACCCTGTCTCCTTTCCAGAGGGATCTTTGCAAACAGAACTCACAATAAAAATGTCAGACAAGTCACCCTCCCCTTCATAATGGATTGTTACAAAAGAGGAGGGCAAAAAAGAGAAAGAGATAGGGAGAGCTCATTAGGTTAATGAGAAATAAATGCCATTCTGCAAGTTTGCATTCTGTAGCACGAAGATTCAAACTTGGATAAAGCTGGTGAATAATTAACCAATAAATCTAAATGATGTTTAGTGTTGTTGTGGGAAACTATATTCAAATCTCAGCTGTTTCACCATTGATCATAAAGCCAAATTGTCTGGGGGCACTCGTTCAATGTCTGTTGTCAAGGATCTCTCTGAAAACTTTAAAAAAATACAATCTGGAAATGCAGGCAGGGCTAATCAACCACTTTCTAGATGGGGAGACTGAGGCTAGGAGAGAGAATGGGGAATATTCTGAAAAAAATCACCATGGGCAACAAAGGGTTGATTCTAATTAACTGGACCTTAACCACTTTTAAGCATCATAGTGCTTACAAATATAGGCTATCAAATAATACAGACTCCATTTCAAATCTGCATGGGCCACTAACAAACTATATGATCTTGGGCAATTTGCTTTAGCTTTTTAGCCTCAATTCTATCATTTATAAGAAGGAACTAATAATACCTTTCCCACAGAATTGTAAAAATCAAATACAGTGTGTTAGAAAAAATGACAACTAAGTAGATATCTACGGGACCCCTGGGTGGCTCTGCCGGTTAAGCATCTGACTCTTGGTTTCAGCTCAGGTCGCGATCTCAGGATTGTGGGGTCAGCCCCACATTGGGCTCCATGCTCAGCACAGAGTCTTCTTGAAATTCTCTCTCTCTACCTCTGCTCCTCCCTCCAGGTTGTGTTCTCTCTCTCTCTAATAAATAAATAAAATCTTTGATATTAAAAAACAAAACTTCAAAAGCAAGAGAGGAATAAAAGCAGCAGCACAGAAAGGGGGCAATAAGCCAACAAATATTAAACACAAAATAAGAAAATAGAAATAATTTTACATATATCAATCATTCCAATAAATGTAAATGAACTAGATTCTCCTATAAAAAGTCTGAGGCTCAAACACTGAATTAACAAAACACATTTACACACACACACACACACACACACACACACACACATTTGGAAAGGTTGGACATGAAAGAATTTTAAAAAGTCTTGCCAGGGGCTCCTGGTGGCTCAGTGGGTTAAGTACCTGCCTTTCGCTCAGGTCACGATCT
>RCUC01173756.1:0-42383 GCA_003697995.1 Taxidea taxus jeffersonii
TGGTGGTCATGATGATGATGGTGGTCATGATGATGGTGGTGGTGGTGGTCATGATGACGATGGTGCTGGTGGTTAATGGTCATTATGGTCATGATGGTGGTGACAATGATAATGGTAGTGGCGATGATGACTGGGAACAGGATGACAGTGGTGGCAGGGGAGATGAGGATCATGATGGCAAAGGTAATGATGGAGGCAGTGATGTTGATAATGAGGGGGAGGTGATGGTGGTAGTTAGTGATAATGATAGTGATGAAGGTGATGGTAGGTGCTGATGATGATTGCTATGGTCTGGATGTTTGTGTCCCCCAACCCCAAATTCTTTTTTATTTTTAAGATTTTATTTATTTATTTGACAGAAAGATCACAAGTAGGCAGAAAGAGAGAGAGAGAGGGAAGCAGCCTCCCTGCTGAGCAGAGAGCCCGATACGGGGCTCCATCCCAGGCCCCTGGCATCATGACCTGAGCGGAAGGCAGAGGCTTAACCCACTGAGCCACCCACGTGCCCCTCCCAACCCCAAATTCTTATGATGAAAGCCGAATCCCCAAGATAAAGGTATTAGTAGGTGAGGCTTTAGGAGGTGATTAGGCCATGATGGTGGAGCCCCTCATGAATGGAATTAGTACTTTTATAAAAGAGGCTCCAGAGAGCTCCCTAACCCTTTCCACCACGTGAGGGCACAACAAGAAGGTGCCAGCTACAAACCAGGAACACGGCTCTTACTAAAACATGACCACGCTGATGCCTTGCTCTTGAACTTCCCAGCCTCCAGTGTTGTCAGCACTAAATTTCTGTTGGCTAAATGCCACCTAGTCTGTAATATTTTGTTGTAGTAGCCCAAACGGACCAAGACAATGTGATAACAGTAAGTGTGCTTTGCATCAGCCACCACGACACGCATTTAAACACACTGTCTCATTAAATCTTCCCCACAATGTTGTGAAGGGGTTGCGGTGACAATCCCCATTTTATATGAGAAGAGAGACACAGAGAAGATAAGCGTCTTGACCAAAGTCACACAGGAGGAAAATGATGGAACTAAGATTTGCCTCTAGGTCTCCTTACTTCCATGTCTTGTCCTTCTGTCAAGCTCTTTCTTCATTCAACATTATTTTTTTTTCATGCCTTGTATGTGCCCAGCAATGTTCTAGAGCAAAGGTGAACATTTTTTTTTTCAGTAAAGAGCCAGATAATAAATATATTTGAGATTTTATGGGTGAAGTGGTCTCTGCCACAGTCCCCTATGCCATTGGAGTGTGAAAACAGCCATAGATAATACATAAATAGCTGTGATTATGTTCTAATAAAACTTTATTTACAAAATGGAACAGGAACAGGAGACAGGCCAGATTTGGCCCTCGGATTGCAGTTTGCTGACCTCTGGTTTAGATCATGGGATAGCCAGAGTGTGTGGCCTTAGGGGCCAGTGTAAGAATGAGAGGGCTCTACTTTGATCTAACACAAATTTGCATTAGCTTTAGATTTAAAGGGGGTGGGACTTTGCTATTTAAAAACAACAATAACAGTAACAACAACCGTGGTATTCTCTGGCTAACTCCTCCCTGCCTCCCAGCTGAGAGAAGCAAAAGAGTGCATCTCCCCAATGATAAGGTGACACATCTGGAATCTGCGGGAGGTACAGAATCCACCTGGAAGGCACCAGAGAAAGGGAGGGATCTACAGGGATTCTGTCGCCTGCTGAGGCAGTCATTTCTCAGCACTGCAGTTTAACAAGAGGTGGAATTACCCCCCCCCCCCCCCCCCGTCTGAGTCTGAGGCTGGAGAAGCCTCAGATGGGACAAAGGAGCCTAAATAACTTCCAATTTGAGATGCTGTGACCCTGTGCAGAGGTCATGGGGTGCAGGGACGTGCTCCTTCCAGAGGAGGCTGCCCCGACGACCCACCCAAAGCTCGAAGATCCATAACCGCCAAGTTCTAGCCTCGTACACGGTCTCAGCAGAAAGGGCCCTAGAGATGATCCAATCCATTTTACAGAGAGAGAAAAAGGGCCCCGCTCAGGGAGGGGCATGACCCCAGGTCACACAGCCTGGAAAAGGCACAATTGGGGCTCCCGAATCCAGGCCCCCTGGCTGCCCGGCAGGCTCCCTTGGGGAGCAGGGAAAGGAAAATCAGGCTGCCCCCTTCTGGCCTCCTCTCCCCTTTCTTTGATCTGTCCTACTTGTGAGACCTCCCAACTGCAGGAGTCACAGAAAAGATGTAACACAGAAAGGGGGGAAAAGTCGAGGAAGAGCCAAGAGAATAAGTAGAGAAGAGAAAACATAAAGAGAACCTGAGGCAGAGCAGAGGGTCGAGGCACACAGACACGGCCTCTGCAGTGGGCCTCCAAGGGCTTCTCTCTAGAATCCATTCCCTGTCCTTCTGGTTTTCCTTGGGGGAGCCCTTCTTCCCCTACTCTCCATCAGCATGGTTAGGCTGGGGCTAACTCTACACCAGGATTCAGGGCTGGGCACGTCTTCCAGAACCATCCAATCAGAGAGACTGTACCCTTTGGCCCTGATGCTTACTTTAGGGATGGGCAGGGACCCCAAACCAGGCCCATCAGAATCCATGAGATTCCATCTCTGGACTTCTGTCTGAGTTCTTGGGTCCAAGGGACCATCTTATCCCTGAGGCTGGTTTGCTGATCACTTTTCAGCACGACTGCTACCCCTGAGAAGGAAAAGCCTTCCTGAGAATGGGGATGGAGAGGACGGTTCAGCCAGTGTTGTCCTGGTAAATATTTAAAACTGGCTGGGGGAGGGCGGAAGGAGAGAGCCCTGTTTGGAGGAGCATTTGCCAATTTCCATGGTATAAATTCTCCTCCAATTGCTAATGTCAGTCTTCCAAACTATATCCTCAAGCACAGAGTTAGGAAAAGACAGGCACAATTAGCTCTGGTGAGCTCATGTGAGTTGATCCTAACACACTACCTTCAGTCTGTCCACGTCATCTGAGCCCCTGAATTCCACTGGACCTGAAATCAGAGGTCTCTAGACTTTTCCATTCGATGACCCATATATTCCCTTTTGCTTAGGCCAGTTAGAATTTTGTTTGTCACTTACAACCAAAAGCGTCATAATTTAGACCAGTTTACTCATCTTTTCCTGCTACGTTATGCTTGCAATTCCAAACCAGCCAGTTCTCCCAGTAAAAACCATTTTCTTTCCCACTTCTTCGTCGATCCTCAAGTTCTGAGGTCTCCTTCTGATTTCTCAATGTTTAAGCTCAGCCAAAATAAAAAAGGGTCCCCAAAACAGATGAATTACCCTTCCAACTGAATCAGTGTTTGGAATCAGATCATCAAGTCTAATTTGGGGACCCCTCGATTTCCTTGGGACCACTATCTTCTGAAGATGTCGAACTGTGCCAACAATCCTGCTTTCGATCATGAAGATTAACCTCCCTGAGCCTCCCTGACATGCAATTAAGTGAAGCATAATCTCATCTAAACAATTTGAAGTGGATCTATTTGAATAATTTAATGTACACCTGCCACATTTAATCAATACTTGCCCCCCTTTTCTTTTTAAAATAATTAACTTTGCGCAGTTAAGTTACTCTAATTTCCAGCAAGTCCGAAGTGACAAAAGTTCAATCGGTGAAGTCTCGGGGGACAAGATTAGTATCTACTCTTCTGTTCACCATCTCAACACTCCATGCATTATTTGTAATTGGTATTAGCAACTTTAAATTCTGATTAATTACAGGAGAGCCTGTTCTCAATGCAGAAACAAAGCCACAAGTCGGGGAGTAATAGACCCAATTATTCTGAGGTAGGCTTTCCATAATAGATTCTATTATCAAGATATCTCATCTCAGAGGCAAACCCTAAGAAGCTCATTTCATTAGACGCTACCACCTCTAGAACTGAGACAAGCGCATTCATCGTTTGGGATAAAGATAGCTTGGAAGAATTTTGTCCCAGATACGAGTCCAAGGCTAGTGGCATGGGGTCCCACATCCCTTTCAGCACCAAGTTTCTTTTGGAGAGAAACCTTTGTGGGGAGACAGACAGGAGCCTGTGGTGCCCAGAAGGGGGCAGTGACATAAATACCCACACCACCACCCCCCGTGCCCCGCCCCCGCCCCCCCACCCCTGCCAGCTCACGGAGAATGCAGGAGGCCATGACGGGTGGCAAGCGAAGCAGTCTGAACAGGGAGTTTATAAACGCTTTGGGCCACTTTGGATCACACTGAGATAACGGGGCGGTAATTAGGAGAGCTATCTCCCCGTCAGGAGAGCCATAAAAGGTATTATTTACACCCTGCTCATGGCCCCAAATGCCCTCCATATGGAATGCCTTTTTAAATACTTCAGTTCCCAGCCAAAATAATTCATCTTTATGCTCTGAAGTTCACAGTCATTTCCTGGAGGAAAACACACAGAGGCTTTTTTTGTTTTGATTTGGTTTTTGCTTTTTAAGATTTTATTTATTTATTTGAGAGAGAGAACACAAACAGGGGGAGTGGCAGAGGGAGAGGGAGAAGCAGACTCCCCCTGAGCAGGGAACCTGATGCAGGATGCGATCCCAGGGCCTTGGGATCATGACCTGAGTTGAAGGCAGATGCTTAACTGACTGAGCCACTCAGGCGCTCCCTCTCCCTTTTTTTGTTTTTTGTTTTTTTTTTTTTTTTAAAGGAAACCCTTAACTTGGGCTTTGGTAAATACCTCCTGGCAAAGTGATGGGAGGGGGTTGTGTTCCCTACTACAGTTTGGAAATATGGGTCTTGGGGTGGCTAAGAAGACCCAACAAGAGAAAACAAGAACGGACATGAAAACTAAGGCCCTTAGCAGATGGGGTCAGATTCTCAGAAGACAGGAGGAGGCAGACCAGAGAGAACGACAAAGGAGCTCAATATGACCAACCAAGCAAAAACACGGGGTAAACCACTCCAAAAAGAGTAGATGGGATCATACCCGTTTGATACACGAGGGCAAGGAAGAGCTTCCGATGACAGAGTCCTGACGCTGGAGTCATTTCACTTAAAAAACACAGTCCGTGAATGATGAGATTTGATTTAAGAGCCTTTGGACCCCAAAACTACCCTCTTTCCACTGAACACCACAACCTCCTAACTGGGGCGCCGTGACCCCACCACAAGGAGGCTCCAGGCGACTGGTGTGCTGGGAGGGGTTCCTACCAGTGTGCACGAGCCAACTGCTAAACTTTCCAGAACTTTGCAGGCCGGTTGTCCAACACAACCACCATGAAGAATTAAATGGTACAAACTTCCAAGTCAATAAATCATATCAAAAGCAAAGGTAACTACATACACAAAACGCATGGCTTCCTAATTATTTTAGCACCTTTTTACTACCATCCGTGCTTTTGAAGTGTTTGGTCTCTATCCTACGTGGGGAGGGTGGCCTCCCAACTCCACGTTCAAAGACATCATGTTGTTAGCTTGCAATAAGCCCTGGCGGGAGATTGGAGAACGCTACACACCAGGACTCACGTGCCCTGGAGAGCTTGTTGTTAAACTCTTACTAGCACGCAACTGGGACTGGCCCATGCTTTCCTTCTGGGAGCACCTTCCCAGATCCAAATTAAATCCAACCTCTCGATCACATCAAAGAGAGGTCTCCTCCTTATGGGGAGTAGGGAAGCCTTTCCCGCACCCACTTCAGAAGGGAGCCAAGACCCTCATGGCTCGCCCATGGACTGTTTCAGGCCTTACCTTCTTTTCCCTTCGCACCCCTCCACCCCAAAGGTGGAAAATACACCCCCAAATAACACCCAATAAATAATTCATAGGCCATAAATAATTGATGCTGGATTTAACAGAAGTAGAGCCATAAGTGGTTGTCTATTAACCATTTATGATTTTGCCAGGGCGGCTGACAAGCCAGGCTCGGTGAGGAGATCACACCCATGCTCCCATGTTTTATTTAAACATTATTAAAAGTACACAGTCTGCAGCAAGGCCTTCCATTCTGCTCAGAATTAACTTCTGCTGTGAAGTCACCTCTGGGGCAGGGCTAAACTTGGGACTGGGTTTTATTGGCATCACCTGTCCTTTCCCTACGGAGTTAAGCTGCTCTCCTCCTCCTGTCCCTTGAATGTCTCTCCTCCTGATGCGTACGTCCCCTCCTCCAATTTTCCTGTGGCCTCGGGGACATCATGTCACCCCCCTCCAAGCCTGCTGGGTCATCTGTAAAGTGGGGACTATCATGAGCCTTGCTTTCAGAGTTACTGTGAGGGTCACGTGAGAACAATGCTATCAACAAGGATGCTTTTGTTTCCCAGGGCACATTTGGCAATGTCTGGAGATATTTCTGATTGTGATGACTTAGAGTTGGGAGCGGGGACAGTTCTAGCATCTAACAGGTAAAAGCTGGGGAGACGAAATACCCTACAAGGTACAGGCCAGTCCCCCCCAACAGACAATTATCCAACCCCAAAAGTCAATAAAGCCTGGACTACAGAATCAGAACCAATATTACTTTTTGTGACTCATTTTTAAAAAAAAAATACACTTCAATGTGGAAATATTTTGTATCTAAAACTTACTGAGTAGGAGAATGGGTTTGAGTTGGTCAGATCTGGGTTCGGATTCTGACTCTGCCACTTGCTGGGAATGTGATTCTGGGAAAGGGGTTCAGGGTCTCTGGCTCTTGGTCCCTTCATTGATAAAATGAGGATAATCTGCTCACAAGGAGAGAATGAGAGAACCCGTGTAAGTGCTTAGCCCAAGGCCCAGCACTCAGTGATAGACAAACAGTAACTGCCCCCAACATCACTACCATCAACCATCATGTGCATCGGATGGGATGGGGAAGTAGAGCTAGCAGATTCAGGATAAAGTTTAAGTAGAAGAAAAATCAGAGTCAGAGGAGAACTGAGAGATGAAAGGAGAAAGAAAATATTGTGATATATATTAAGTCCCTACTGTGTGCTATCATTGGGCACCTTTAGATAAATCGTCTCATTTGATCCTCACTGCGACCCAATGAGATCGGCTGCGTTATATCCACGCCCTCCCATTGTAGAGATGGTGAAACTGAGGTCCTGCCATGTTAATTTAGCTGTTCAAGCTCTCCGACTCCATGTTCAGTGCTCCCTCTACCACCTTGTAAGTAACCTGAAGAGTGTCTCCCCAAAACTCATGACCACTAGGAACCTCAGAATGCGACTTTGTTGTAAACACGGTCTTTGCAGATGTAATTAGTCAAGAGGAGGTCATATGGGATTATGGGTCCTAAACCCAACTGGCTAGTGTTCTTAGAAGATGAGGAGAGGGCAGAGAGGCAGAGAAGAGAGAGAGGACCATGTGGACACAGAGTTATGTTGCCTCACAGAAATAACACCTGGAACTTCCAGAAATTGTATGAAGAAGAAAGGATTCTCCCACACGGCCGGCCTTCAGAAGGATCGAGGGCCCTGCCAACGCCTTGATTTCAGACTCTGGCCTCCAGAACTGTGAAATAATCAATTTACATGGTTTTAAGACAACCAGTTTTTAGTAATTTGTTACTGTAGCCCCGAGGAGCTATGCATCCCCGATCTGCGCACGCGCGCACACACACACGTCAAAGCAATTATTTGGGGGAATGAGAGAGAAAGCGAGAGAGACAGAGGTGACATGTCTGCACCTGCACAGGTGGTGGACCGGTGGGAGCTGAAGAAGAGCAGAGGAGAGCAGCTGCAGGGTGGGAGGAAGGGGTTCTGAGGCTGCCATTCAGCAGAGGAGTGGCAATGAGAAAGAAGGAAAAGAGGGAAAGGAAGGGGAGGTGAAGAGTCGGCGTTTACATCCCTGTCTGCAGTGTGTCGCTGACCTTCTGGAAACCTGGACATTGTCTAACACCCAGCAGGCATTTGCTGAACACTTGCTGAATGCCGGTGTGCAGAGGCCACGACGAACAGGATCAGACAACCGCTCCCCAAAGCTGCCAACCAGTACCGCCACATCATTGAAGACTCCCACGAGCTCTTCTCTGCATCTCCTGGTTATACCAACCCACTTCCTCCTCCGCCCACGTGTCCCATCTTGTATCAGAATCATTTAGGGGCACCTGCATCTCCTCCTCTTGATCTTGAGATCTCCAAAGGCACATTTCCTGGGCCATTCATGTCGCATGATGGGGTGAACCCAGGGGGAGGTGAGAAGAAACAGGAGGTGCTTCACCCAGTCAGCGGTGGGGATAATGGTAAGGACTTCCTGGAGGTGGGATCTGACTTGGATTTGAAGGTTGAGTAGGCAGGCAGAGGGATGCATGGGAACAAAGATGGTGAGTCAAGAAAAACATGGCGTTGGGTTCTTTCATCCTTGAGTAGAACATGCATGGTGATAAGAGGCAGGCAACCAAAGGCAGAAAGATCTGCAGAGGCTAGATCTCAGGGACTCTGGAAAGAAGCTGGGATGTGGTTCTGAAGGCAGTGGAGAGTTGTGGAAGATTTCTTAGCAAGAAGAGTAACCCAGGAAGACATGTGCTTTCTGGAAAGATCTTCTGCAGGGATGAGTCAGAGTGGAGGCAAAGTGGGAAGACTGGTTGGAAGGTAAGTATACAGCCCCAGACGAGAGGGGATGGGGCTTAATTAAAGAGAGAGAAGGAGGAAGTATGGAGGAAGATGGGAGGGGATGGATTTTTAAAATACCCAAATAAGGTAAAACAACAGACCTGGCCATTAATCTGTAAGCCAGAGAGGGACAGGCCACTGGAATTTCTGGTGTGGGTCACTGGGTGGTGTACTAAGAGTAAGAGGAAATCCAGTCTATGTTTTTCAAGGCCTGGAAAGCTTTTGGAAAAGCTTTGAAAAAGAGGGGCAAGTTGAGGATAGGGAGTCAGGCCAAGGTGCTAGAGGGTAAACCCAACAGGTGTGGCCTCCAGAACAGGTGCATCTGGAGGAAAGCAAGCAAAATGTAGGCCCTCCTGTCACCATCAGCCCTTACAGCTGCCCTTGACCTCCCTCGGTTACCCTGTCCTGGGGCTGAGGTGGTTCCCCTGAGTTCTGTAACTGTTGAAAAACAACAGGACATAAATCCACAGATGAGCTGTCTCATCGCTCCCATGACAAAGGGACTTGAATGATTTAAAGCCAGAATATTCTTTTTCTCCATAATGGCTCCTGGAGTCGCCAGGAATAGTACATTTACTAAAATTAATGGCAAAACCTCATTTTTCTTTTTTCCGGGAAGAGAAGTTCCATCGGCAGGGTAATTGATCCTGATCTGGACGTGCCGGTGCGCCAGCTAGGGGTGTAAATCATTCACACGAAACAACTCGCAGCCCTTTAAACCAACACCAACAGTGACAAATGGCACAGTCTGGGACAGGCCGAAGGGAACACGAAAGGGAGATCCATCAACATCCTTCCTGCTTCTCACCAGAGCCCAGCGGGTGGGATCTTTTTGGGGGTCTCCCACACCAGAGCCATTTTTCAGCAAGATTGGGCCGGAAGGGCAGGGTGGGGTCACGGTGACAGCTTTAGAGCTGGACGCATGGGGACACCCATCCCACCTCTGCCACCAGCGCCACAGCCCTGGGCCAAGCACCTTATGTGTCTGTCCCTCCACATTCTCCACCTGCTGGACTTGGTATCAATGTGAAAGAAAACCACATCTGCAAAGGGCCTAAGCATAGGATGGATGGATTGGATGGATGGATTGACGGATGGACAGATGGACAAATGAATGCATGCATGCATTCATTGGACTGGGACATTAGAGAATTCATTCTATCCCTCCCAGGGAGATTTAGACTTAAAACATGGAAAGTGGAAGTGGCAATGCTTTACTCAAAGAAATTGCTGGTGACCACAGTGGCCATGGGGTCAGCTGGCTTATCCAAGAATCCTCCCAACCCCAATGCACAGACACCTTGCTTTGCCTTTGAAAACTCTGAGCTCCCATCACAGAGGGATGTACAAAATACACGAATAAGGGTCTTTGCGATATCTCTCCATTTGGTGTCAGCTCCTTGAGGGAAAATGTATGTCTTTCTTGCTCCCCGCCTGACCCCCAACACTGAGTACCGGGCAGGGCCCATGGGGAAAACTGAGGATACATAGCTCATGAAGGAAAGGACCAGAATGCTGACTGCCTTGCAGGCTTTAGGTAAAATTTATTAGAGAACGCATGGCATGGGGAGGCTGTTCCCTTGTGTTACAGGGAATGGAGGAGGGCAGATCGGTGGCATGGATGTGAACCCGGAGAAGCCAGGGGAAGTAGGATGCCACACTGATGGGGGGCAGGTTTCCACAACTGGGCACTCCCATTGAGCTGCTTTTTTGTTCATACTGCAAGCTTCCACAAAACGAGAGCTTTAAGAATCCTTGCTGCTTCCCAACAACGCCCACCCCTGAGCCAGGCCCTTAGTTGGTGCTGAACAGACATATGTTGAGTGAATTAGTGAATAAATCATACAAGGAAAAGAGGACATCCTGTCTTCTCCCAGTGGAATTATCCCAGACCCATAGGCAAGAGGAGTATTCGAGGGCAAACAGGTTGGTGAGTGTAGGATATTCACCTTTAGGAAGGGTTGGCCAACCTGACATTATCCCTTCTGAACCTTGTTAATCAAGAGATTCACTGAAGAAACAAGAGGAACATGATCACTGCAGAACACCAGCTGGGCAGGGACATGCCCTCCAGGTGGAAGGGTGGCCCCCTAAAACCAAAAATGCGAAACCCGTCCATGCGACCTTATTTGGGAAAAAAGAAAAAGTGTCTTTATGGTTCTAATTAAGATAAGGATCTTAAGATAAAATCCACCTGGATTCAGGGTGAACCCTAAATTCAATTATAGGTGCCCTTATAAATAAAAGGACAGAAGGCTATTTGAGTCACACAGACGCAGAGACAACAACCATATGAAGACAAAGGGAGATATGGGAGAGATGTGGCCACAAGCCAAAGAATGCCTGGAGCCACCTGAATTTGGAAGGACAGGGAAGAATTCTCCCCTGGAGCCTTTGGTGGGAGTGTGGCACTGCCCACACTTTGGTTTCAGACTTTTGACCTTCAGAAAAATTTATTTGATGAGAGAATAACTTTCAGTTGTTTTAAGCCACCCAGTTTCTGCTACTTTGTTAAGGCAGCCCTAGAAAATGCACTGCCCAACCACAGTAGGCCAAAATAAAGGGAAGATTTCAGTCTCGGTAAACTTATGCAGCATCTTGCAATCAAAGCAGAGAATGATGCAGGTCTCATGTCAGCATACACACAAGCTCTGTGTTTTACAGTGTGTTTTTGTTGTTGTTGTTGTTGTTTTGTTTTTATTTTGATTCATCTATGGGGGTTGCTCTATAATCTTTTCAGTATTTCAGGGCCTTTGAAGATCCTAACTTGTCCCTGGAAGTGGGGATAGGGAAAAGAAAAGGAGAAGGAGAGGAAGGAGAGGAGAGAGAGGAAGAAAAGGGGAACAAAGAAAAGAGGAAGACACTGTTTGATCCAGCCAGCCTGCCTGGGTGTCTGGCCAGCTAAAGAAGACATCAGAGGAGACAGGCTGGGATGTTCTCTTGCTCCCAGCCAGAGTGGGCGGGAGGGGACTTCAGCTGCATGAGAAACAGGGCCGGTGAATGAGGAAGTCATCCTGTCAACTGGAGGAAAGAGCCTTTCTCTCTTCCTGGCCGTGGGAGGTGGGGGAAATGCCAGTCATGGCTCTTGGACTTTGTCTGGGAACCCGGGTCTCTGTGCAGAGCCTCACCTCCCCCCTGCATGACAGCCACGCTGATGGCTTGTCAAGGGCAAAGCTGATGAGAGGGGCCCTGGCTGTGGCAGGCAGAGGCCCGAGAAATATACTTGCTGCAGGCAGACAAGTTGGTGAGACCCATCACAAAACCAGAGGGGACAAGGCAGGAAGGAGATAAAGACTGTGGTTTAGAGACCTTCTGGCCAAGCCTCAGACCGTGCTGGGTCGTCTCAGTGACATCTCCCTGGTGGTGGGCAAAGGGAGTGCCAGAAGTCTCCCAGGTCCCAGAAGCAGGAACCTGGAGTCTTAGGGATATCAGACCTCGTGGGGGAAAAGAGCAGCCGCTCCCTCAGAGGCCCTGCGATCCCTGCAGGAAACTCTCCGCAGAGTGTGATGGGAGAGACTTTCCCACTGGACAGGAAACACAATTTTATCTCCCCCTCCTTTTCCTTCCCTATGAAATTTAGTAAGATCCCAAACTCTGCATTTTATTGATTTTTACTTTTTTATCATTATACTTCCTTTTTTTTTTTTTTTCCTGTCCTGATGGGAAGAGATTTTTAAGTACTGCTTGGACCACACCAGGAGCAAAGCATGGTTTAGCTAATAAAAGCACAGACTACAGGGTTGGACAGGCCCAGGGTTTAGATTCTTACTAGTGTGTAGCCTCGGGCAAGTGAATGTACCACTCTGAGCCTCAGTTTGGTATGTTGATGGCCCCTTGCCTCAGTCTCCCCATCTGCAAAATGGGGACAATATTCTGATTTTACAGGGTTGTTAGGAGGATTTTATGATATAGATGGTAAGACTCCATGCAAGGTAGACATTTAATCAACCTTGGTTCCTTCCTCTTCCCAAGAGGCTGCCCTGCCTTTGGAGTGGAAAGTGTGAGACAAGAAAAGAAAGTCTGGAATCTGAAATACACACGTGCTGGGTGACCATCCAGCAGCGTGAATGCCATTGGTCCACTTTGGGCCCGCCCCCAGAGTCCACAGCCAATGGCAGCGCCGTTTCTCTGCCCAACCCCTCTGGTTTCTCTCTCCTTTCCAGAGGCCCTGGGGAACAGCCCAGGTGGAGGCTCCCATTCAAAAGGCAGGAGGGCACTCCTGCACCTGAAATCCTCTGGCACTGGGGACAGCACTCACCAGCTCCATGCACCTGCGGCTGGCCTCTGCCTCGCGTTGCACCAGCTCTTCCATGTCCGCCTTCAGCTCCTCCAGGCGCCGCTGATAATACTGGCTGCTCTCCCGCTGCTGGGACTCGGACTTGGCCGCCTGCGTGAGCTCCTCACCCATCTTGATCAGGCTGTCCCGAAGCCGGATCACCAGGACCTGGAGTCGGAGTGGAGAGCACACACCATCTTGTTATTGGAGGCCAGGGTCAGGAGACAGGGGGCTCCGGGAAGAGAAATCCTGTGCTCAGTCTCTCTGTATTTGTATAAAGTCATCAGGATGATAATTCTGATTTCTGCTACAGAAAATAATTTACTTTAAAAACCTTGTCAATGATAACTGCTATACCGAGAGGCAGCCTTGCATATGGATAAGCGCCCTGGTTTCTTTGTTTTTTTTAATAAATATTTTTATTTATTTGACAGAGAGAGAGAGATCACAAGTAGGCAGAGAGAGAGATGGGGGGGGAGCAGGCTCCCTGCCGAGCAGAGAGCCCAATTCGGGGCTTGATCTCAGGATCCTGAGACCATGACCCGAGCTGAAGGCAGAGGCTTAACCCACTGAGCCACCCAGGCACCCCAGCATCCTGGTTTTGAATACGCTCTAGGTTCAATCCTCACCACTACCTCTTCCTGGCTGTGTGACCTTGGGCAGGTTATTTAACCTCTCTGAGAGACAGGAATGATAATAGGATTTATGTCCCAGGGATGTTGTCAGAATTGAAAATGTTAAGTTCCGCAGATGGCTTTGCTCAGTGCCTGGCACACAGGGCATTCTAGACAAGGGTTGGGAATTATTAATATTCATAGCAGCCCTCATCATTTTATGAAGCTGTGCAGTGGGAAGCACACCACATTGGGAAATCAAAACCCTTTCCCCAGCACGGGTTTTGGGATCAGATAATCTTCCATGAATGAGCTTCAGCTCTTACGCTTTATAGCATTTTCCCTTTTCTGGGTGTGTGTGGGAGGGGGACAAGCCAAGAGGACACAGTGAAACAGTAAAGAGAAAGGAGCTGTGGGCATCACCATTGCTAGAGAAAACAAACGCAAGTACTGTTCTGCAGAATTCATTAGTTGGCCAACAAGCCCGGAGCCAATCCATTCTGATGGGCAAATACTCGAGTGTTGACCTAAAACTGAGCCCACATGAATATATTCAGGCCCTTGCTCAGGACTCTGAGCCCCTCTCCAGATCAGAGCCTGAATAATGGTCTAAAAGAAAAGCTTTACTATTCAATTGCCCTTCGCCTTTCAAATGGAGTTTACCAACAATTTTAAAGGGCAGCAGGGGGGTTAAAAGGAAGAAGATCAGTTCACAAATGGTGTTCCCAAGGTACCTCATCTCAAGGACCCGGGATTCTACTAAATTCAGATCATGATGGCAGAGGGGGGGAGTGAATTTGGACATAGAATCTGCCACTGAAAGGTTTTTTTAATCGTAATTTTATTTACTTCTCTGCTATCACTTGATTATGCTAGAATCAAGCTTAAAAAAATCTGATAGAGCCCAACACTATGTACCCTTAAAATGTAGGAGATCAAAGAGTTCCGTGGTGATCTGCAGAGACAATTATGCCTTCAGGGATCCCTTGAGCAATTCTGAGAAGCACTGAGGGTCAAGGAAAAAAAGAATCTTTCTCTGTTCTTCATATAAAGCATCCTTCTTAGAGATGAAATGCCCAGCAGGGGATTGGGAGAAGGTTTCCAAGTGAGGAATGCAGCCTCCCATTTCCAGATGCACTGTCATCCTGTGGCTAAGCCAGCTGACTGCGGAGAAATTATAGCCTGGGACCAGTGAGGGTGTATTGTGAATCTCGTCCTGTCTCTGACACTACCTAGCTGTATCTTAAACAGGTCACTTGACCTCACTGGGCACATCTTGTAGTTTATTTGGTGGGACCAATCCTACCTGCCCCACAGGTTTGGGTTGAACTTCCAGGGGAGAGAGAGATGAGAAACAGCTTTGACAGTGGTGAGGTTCACTGGGCCATGGCTCGTGTCACTGGCCCACAGAGCTAAAGGTAAATGTAATCACTGAACCCTGCCCCAGCCCGTCTATGTCTTACCTGCCCTTCTCAAGGTTCGGCAGCAATGCCACCTCCTCCTGGAAGCCTCCCTGATTCCCCAGCTTGAAAAGATCAACACCTCCTAAACCTCCCAGCCCTCTCTCTGTATTTACACACATATTTCACCCACATCTCCTACAACACTCTGTTTCTGGAAAGCGTAATCTGCTTTTTTGTATCTCTGCCTGCTGTGCACCTAAACCAGAGCCTGGCACATACCAAGAGCAAAATACATTTCTGCTCAAAGTGAAGGTTGCATGCATAAGTGTATGAGAGGGTGGATGGAGATGGGCAGGATGGGATCAGTGGATATAAATGTGGACAGACAGAAAGGTCAAGGTCTGAAGAAAGGGAGGGATCAGAGGAAGAGAAGACAGTGGAGAAAGGAAGGAAGAAGAGACAGAGGGGGATGACGGATGGAGGCAGACAGGTGGATGGAGGCATAGGTACTTATGGGACCATGTGTCTGAAGGCAGGCAGAAAGGAGGGAGTTGGGGGGAAGGAACACCGATGGGAGAAGGTGGAGGAATACGGATTCAGAGAAAGACATGAGCAGATGTTAGGATGATTAGAGGACGGACAGAGTGTTTACAAAGCCCCACTGCTTTCAGCCTGAGTAACATCGACATGTCCACCGATACCTCAAATCTCTTAATCTGCACTTTCTGGAACTCCGTCTTGTTCTCCAGGTCACAGATGACCGCCTCCTGCCTCTTGACAATGGCTCGGTCCACGGTGGACTGCTCCAGGTACTCAATGCGCATCTGAGCCACCTGCAGCTGGGGGCGAACCCGAGACATCCATTGGCCCTGAGTCTCAGCATCGAGACACATGCAGGACTCAGCCCCAGGCCCATTCACACCGCCTCCTTCTTGGCTGTAGTGTTCAAGGGACAAGCACGGACTTGTCAGTACCCTCCCAGCAGCCCATGCCCCGGGGTCGCTGAGGCTGGAGGTGATGCCTGCCGTGTGTCTTCAGCATCCAACACAAGACTTTCAATCAGCAAGCTTCGGGGTCCCAGCACGCGACCAAGTGCGGACCGGGGAGCCAAGTATATTCATCAGAGTTCAAAGCCAGGCTCTGCCCCTTTCCAGCAGGAGGCACCTGGGCAGTTCGCCTTCTTGAGCTCCTTCTTTCATTTTTGTGTGTGTGAGGACTGATGGCCATTAGTAGCTGGTATATAATAAGCATCCAGCAGAGGCCTCGTGCTGCCATTATTTTTGTGCTGTTGGTGTTACTCACGCCTAGGGACAGTTGCTCAAGGCCCCGTCACGTCGGCAGAAACCCTAAGCAGGTGCACACAACAGTTCAAGAAGGGCTTTGAGAACCGCATGGATAAAAGCAACCCTCTAGCTAATGAGTGAAATTCAGGGGTGTTTGGAAGAACCATGGCTTCAAAGGAAGATTTCTCAAAGGATGAGGATCCTGTCTCGCCCAGACCATCCCTTTGTCCTTGAAAACATTTCTCAGAGGAGGAAAATCTCGCACAGAATGGCTGATGAGTTTCGCTGCGTAGAGCATGTGCAGAAGCTGAACTGGCATGAGCAAGTGTGTGTGTGTGTGTGTGTGTGTGTGTGTGTGTGTCCCCTCAATTCATTTGGGGCACAGCTCAAGTTGAGTGAGTAGACGGATGGATGGATGGATAGATGAGGGACAGTTTTCCAGGATCTAAATGGGGAGGTCCCAGAAAGACCCCTTCTCTTCCTCCCCACCACAAGGGCAGCTCTGAGCACGTACTTGTTCTTGAAGTTTGTGCTTCTCCTTCTTGGCTTCCTCCAGCTGTAGCTGCAGTTCTTGGATCTGTCCAATATCAGTAGCAGACTAGTGAGACCAAAAAAACAAAAAAGAAAGTCATCTTGAGGCTTCCCTGGGGACCTACCTCGGGCAAGCCCTTCTCTCCACTTCCACCCTCCAGATGTCTAAGAGTCTCAGAGCCTCCGTGACAATAGCTCATTCCGAAAAGTTACTGCTTACATCCTCCCCACATCGTCCATCTCAGTGTCTGCTGAGCCACTCCCGTTACATAAGCCTATGGCTTTGGTCAACTGCCCAGCACACTATCAGACACTCTTGAGAGCCCAGATGGAAATGGGCTGGCCATGGCACCAGGGCCAGATTAGAAGGGAAGGGGACTCCCGAGTGTCAGATGACTGGGATGCTAGACTTGGATTCTGGCCTTGGCCTCTCTGTCCCTCAGTATTCCCATCTGTAAAATGGGCTGAGAGTCTCTGCTTAGCTCCTCTACCTGGGCTTTTTTCAGAGATGAAATGAGGCAGTGGAGACTATAAACGCCCTTTAAAAAAAAGGAGAACCAAACTATTGAGCGTGATTATCTCTGAAGAGAGGAATTCCAATGGGCAGGAGGGCCCCTCGCTTTCTATTTTCCACCTGTCTTTATTATTTAAATTATTTATGACACACATATGAGTATACTGTTTCTATAATTGATCCAGTGCAGAAAGTTCCCTTTGACACAAAATAAGTGTGAGTCACAAAGGCAGAAGAGGGCATAGGTTATTTCTGTGAAGCCTGTTCTGATGTCAAGGATATAATTGGTTATTTTTTTAAAAGATTTTATTTATTTATTTATTTGACAGAGAGAGAGAGAGCACAAGTAGGCAGAGCAGCAGGCAGAGAGAGCAGGGGAAGCAGGCTCCCTGCGGAGCAGAGAGCCCAATGCAGGGCTCAATCCCAGGACCCTGAGATCATGACCTGAGCTGAAGGCAGAGGCTTAACCCATTGAGCCACCCAAGAGCCCCAAATTGGTTATTTTTATTATCATTATTCCTTTTTTGGCAGAAATTCCCCCAGATCCCATCTCGGTAGAATGCATTTGAAGTCTGGCAGGCAAAGTATCATGGATCCCCTCTGGGGTATAATGTGGGGAAGATGCTCCTTACTCTTGGAGGGAGCTGCTCTCTCCACCCCCCAGTTATCAGAAACCTGCCAGGGATCCCCATCACTCGTTGGTCTGTTTAACCCCAAAGCCTCTGTTGCACCCCATCCTACCACCATGGCTCCTGACTCTGTCCTGGGTCTGGACCCCTACCCACATCTACTCCACTCCCTGGTACGAGCCAGCTGACCCTCTCCCTCTTGTTCTGGTCCCTAAAACATTTACTGATAATTCCCCCACACATAAAATAAAATCCAAACTCATCTCAGCCTACGAGCCCCCAGTCTGGCCCTGCTTTGCTGGCCTCGCTGAGCTCCTCCTGGATCATGCTCCCCTCGCTGGCCTCCTTCCAGCCCCTCAAATGGGCCATCTTGGGCCATTTGCCTGTGCCGTTCCATCTGCCTGGAACACTTTCCACAACCCTCACTTTTCCACCCAACCTAATTAACTCCTGTGCCTCACTCAGATCTCCATCTGAGAGTCACCTCCTCGGGGAAGCCCTCCCTGACCTCCAACCTAGGTCAAGATTCACAGAAACGTGCTCATTTCCTTTCCGGACTCTAAGCTCATTTCGCAAGCCCCCCCGCCTCCACCCCCGTTCTGGGTGATTATATGAGGAGGTCTGCCCAGCCCTTGAAACAGCACGTGAATGCAGGGACAGGACATGCTTTTCTCAATCCAGTATCCTTGGCATTTCACATGGTAGCAAATGCATGGTGGGGGGCACAGTAGTATTAAACAAATGAATGGATATGGACATAGATTATGGAGAGGCAGATGAATAGATGAAAGGATGGATGGAAGAATGGGTAAGTGGGTGAAAGGGTGGATGGACAGATGGGTGAGCGGCTGGGTGGGTAGGTGGGTGAATGGGTAGAGATATGGGTGAATGGGTAGAAGTATGGGTAGATGGGTGGCTAAAAATGAGGACAGGTAAATGGGAGACAGATGAGCAGATAAATGGTGGACGGATGAATATTTTGAAGGGTAATTAGAAGGGTATGTGGGTGTGTGGATGTGTAGATATATGTATACGTAAGTCAAAAATTTTCCTGGCGGAGATGCCTTCCAGGAATGCACACACATCTGAAGGTGACACTCGCCTCCATTAGGACATGAAATTTCACTGTCCCCATCTATCACTGTAGCATCTACCCCTCCCAGGTCCTAAGATCAGAGAGCAGCCCAATCACATCCTCTTTCTTGACATCTCCCCCTAGCCCCCAACACCCGGCCCACAGCCGCTAAGCCTCCTTCCACTCTCCATCGCCACCTGAGCAATGAGGTCCTTGTGCTTCTGCATGAGGTCGTTCAGGTCATCCTGGTCCTCGTCGATGCGCTTCAACAGATCCGCTCTCTCAAACTGCAGCCGGTAGAGCTGCTCGTCCACCTGGGGGGAGGCAGGACAAGGGTGAGGGGGGAGCCGGAAGGGTGGCTGGGAAGGGGACACCAGGGGCCTCAGGAAGAGCCAAATGGGGAGGCTCACCTGTGAGTGTGTCAGAAGTGACCATGTTCTGGAAAGGATGTCATGGGTGTGTCCATGCATGGCATGTATGTGGGGGGGGCACACATGGGGCTGTGTGAATGCATGTGTGCCTATGAATGGATAGATATCTGTGTAAGCCCACATGAGCTCACATTTCATGCCTGGGACACACACGTGAGTACAGACCTCTCTGAGTACAGATTCTCTCTGAGAACCGGGACTCTGTTCTGCTCACAGATCTATTCCTCCCCCTACCTTCCCTGTACCAGGCCTGCCTACAGCAGGTGCTCAGGAAATATGTCTTGGGTGGTTGGGTAGAAGTAGATGCATATTTTATCTAAGAGACCATTAATCTGTGTGTCTGGTGATTTTGGAGGTGAGGGCGTGCATTCACTCATGTGCGTGTGTGCATATGAATGTTTGTGGGCAAGTTCCTCTTAACCTGGTGCCAACAAAATGTGGAACAAAAGGGATCTTGGGACAAGCTTTTGCCTATAAATCTATGGCTACACTTAAACTTTAGGATTTCACATGTGGAGTAAAAATTTAGGCTCACCTTGTATGCACAGATGGGTGACTTAGAAAGGCGCACCTGATTTCTGGCAATATATTAGATTCATAATATAGGTTCACTTCCCCCATTCGGGGGTGAGCACATAGTAGGTTCATAATAGACGGGTGGGTCCCCTATAGGAGTGAGCCCAAGTGGGCCTGTGAGAGACACGCTCATCTCCATTTATAAGAATGACCATACACTCGTTCAATTATAATGATCAAGTTCCCTCTAATGGTGGTGAGCACACAGTAGGACAACAGGTGCCTGGGAACCACTTACAGTGGTGAGCACACTGTGGGAATACTATAGACATTTTTGTTCCCAGGTAGGGTGCTGAGAAAACAACAGGTTCCTAATGAATACATCCCCACCATGCTGAGCACACAGTAGGTCTACCTTTGCAGAGGTGAACACATAGTCAGCCCTCACATATGCCCTTATACCTTTATAAGGCTCAGTTCATAGTAGGATGTCTGTGCTCTCAGGAAGTCCCCAATAAATGCCCATTGTCCCTCTTACAGTGTCGAGCACACAGTGGGCCCATGCTAGCCCCCAGAGCCCTGCGCTGGCCCGGGGCCCCACAGTTCCAGGAAGCGACAGGTACCAGGTTCTTGCTCCGGGTCATGTTCTCCAGCTCGCTGTGCATGTTCTCCAGGTCCGCGGTCAGGGCCTTCTGCGTCTTCAAAGCATCCTCACACTTGGCTTCGCTCTGCTCCAGCTGCACCAGGCAGGAGGATGAGAAGAGAAGAGAAGAGCCTCATAAGGCCGCCTCCTTGAATGCCCTTCCCCTCTGGCTCGGCCCCTCTCCGGTGGCAGAATAATTTACAGACGGTCCCCATGTCTTCACAACTATTCATCAACCCACAACAAGGGGAAGCGACTGCGTTTGTATCTGAGGCAGCCAGATCCTGAGCTACTCAAAATTGAACAGGCACTGTCCCATGAAATAAGGCTAGTCCGCTTTGGTGCCAGAAGCTAGGCCCCAGCCCCACTCAGCAAATATTTTCTGACACCCACTTAGTGTGTGCCATGAGTAGTCAGCCTGGCCCCTGGCCCACTGTGGGAGAAGGGGAGACAGAAAGGGACAGCCTCACTGAGCAGCACAGGAAGGAACACCTGGAGACACTGAGAATACCAGATGAAGTCAGGGAAGGCTTCCTGGAGGAGGCTCTCAAAAGTCAGTAGGAAGTTGCCAAGGAGTTGTTTCCTTTATTTTTTAATTTTTTTTTTTTAAAGAGAGAGAGAGAGCACAAGCTGGGGGAGGGACAGAGGGAAAGGGAGAGGGACGAGCAGATTCCCATCTGAGCAGGGAGCAGGGAACCCTGACACTGGACTCAATCCCAGGATCCTGAGATCATGACCTGAGCCAAAGTCAGATTGAGCTACTCAGGTGCCCCCAAGTAGACATCTCTTAACCAGGTTTCAGCGTTGCAAACCCCCTTTGAATGGTATATGAACTTTTTGTCATGGGAGCATTTTCTCAAAGATTAAGAGCCTAAACAAAGCTTTTCTTTCCCACTCTTTCCTTTCTCATCCATTCACCGGCCTGCACCCAGCCAGCCTCCTGTCTTAGCAGAGTGGGGCCATCTAACAGGTCCAAGTACCTACATGGCCCCAGAAAACAGTATCTCCCCAACTAGAAAAAACCACATTCGGTCACAATCTCTAAGTCCATGCTATCATTGGCAGTTTCCCCTGGATTTCCAAACCTAGCATCCCTGAGCAGAACACAGCCTCAGAAATCACCTAAGGAGAATGCTCAGGGCTCAGAGAAAGACAGTGCCTTGCCTGAAGTCACACAGCTAGCCCCAAGGAGTGAAGACAGTTGCTTGTATTGTCCAGACCAGCTGACTCTCTCCTGGCCACTGACTCACTGCCCTGCCAAAATAGTTAATAATAGTAAGGTTGGGGCTCCCAGACAGGAAAAAAAAATGGCAAGCCAGATTCCCTGTGAAAGGACATGCATACAGTCTCTGGTCCCTGAGGCCACCAAGCAAGTGAGAGGGCCCCATTTATCTATAAAAGGAAAACGACTGAGCCATTGCGGAGGTCACCCCAGGACAACTGACCAAGGTTGGGGGTGCTGCTCTGTGGGTAGAGCCCCTTTGGGGTAATTTTCATCTCCTTCCAAACTGGGCAAAGAATGTCTTCCACAGAATACCAGGAGCTCAGCCCCCATGTTAGAATAATAACAATGACAATGAAGGCGGGGAGAACTGAGGTCACCCCCAATTTGAATATCTCCTGTCAAGCACCGTGGAAAAGGTTCCACTTTCATTTTGACTTGTAATCCTCATCTTCGAGCTGTGAGGTACATACCGCTCATATCCCCATTTTACACACAGGGAAATCGAGGCCCTAACCTCCTCCCACAGATTTCTCACACAAACCTCTAGTTCCAGCCCCACCTCAGTGCCGGCAGCCAAGATCCACAAGTCTTCCTCCCCACCCCGTTTTCCAAGCCCCCAAGAACGATGTATTCCTGCAGCAGGCTCAGCACGTTGTGGCCCATTTCCCTCAATGTGGGGGCTGGGACACATGGAGAGTGATGCTGAGCAAGGGGAGCACCACGAACAGGGTGAATCAGAAGTCAGGTATAGTCTCATCTTCCTACAGGTGACTCCAGGGCCTCTGGCAAGGCAGGGAGGTAGCAAGGAGGGCTCCCTGAAGCCAGAGGCCTCACTAAGCTAAGACCTGAAAGGCGCGAAGAGACAGCCGTGTACAGACTGAGGAGGAAGAAACAGTGCCCTGAGTGGAGGCAGCAGCTGGTGCAAAGGCCCTGAGGCAGGAACAAGAACAAAAGTGAAAGTGGTGCTGAGGGACAGAAAGGTGGCCAGTGTGGCTAGACAGCTGTACAGAGATGGGGAGAAGGCAAGATGCTGAAGGAATGGATGGAGTGGGGGTAGGGGGCCGGCACATTAGTGAGGCTAGTGAGTGAAGTACAGGTTCATTTTCAGTCTGCAGGGAAATCACTGATGGAGGAGGAGGCAGTTAGCACAATCTACCTTGGCTGCTGCGGGGAGGATAGGCTTTAGTGGGCAAGGCTGGAAATGGGGCAGCCAGTGAGGACACAACGTGGAGTGTGCCAAGAAGGAAAGGTCTGGGTGGGCAGGAGCAGGTGGGCCATCATGGGAGATGAGGTCATGTAACTTAACAGTGGAAAGAAGGCATTTCACTGGGTCCCGCTGCCAGGCCAAGCTGCCAGGCTCAGGGCCAAGAGGCAAGCAAGAGCCACCATCAGTAACCGAAGAGTGAAGAGCCAAATACGAGGACAGCACTTTCCATCTGCTGAGCCCCTCCTTAGGCTAAGGGTTTTGACAATGTGATGCCCTGGTCCTCAGAGCCTCCCAGGAGCGAGAAGGCTCTATTTGTATCTCCATTTTCTAGGTGGTAGATGATCAACGATTAAGAAATAACCCTTCCTTTCCCCCATCTCCCCGCAGTAAGCAGAGTGGGGAAGATTCATCCCTGAGCGGAGATGGACATGGCTGTCAGTGTTCTTCTTAGCTCCTCTGGGTTAGGGATAGGATTCTCTTGGCCATGATGGACTTGGCATTAACAGTTATACCTGCTACTGTTTGGGGGGACCATTTCCAGGACACTGTGCTCTTTTCGTCTTGCTTTGTAAACGCCCCACAAGACCTCTTGGGAACAGGGTACCACCTTTAGGAACCACCTGGTATAGGACGACACTGGGGCTCACAGAGGGGAAAGGACTTGCCCACGGTCACACAGCAGGTCAGCGGAGAGGCCCAGCTGGTCCAACCGCAGAGTCCACGCTCCTTCCTGCTGGGCTCCCCTGTGCCTCCTGAAAAGCCCCTCTCTGGAAGGTCTGGGCCACAAGGGGAGGCCAGATTATAATAAAGAGAAAGCTCCTTTGCAGAGCGAATGGTTGGCTCAGTGGCTTGGTGACATCGTGGCAGCCACCCAGGCAGGGTCGTGAGGTCTAGCACCAGGCTGGGAGCTGCAGAATGTGAGGTGCAGCAGTCAGAGACAAGGGACAGGACTCAGGAGGCTGAATCAAGGAATCAGTGCAGTGGCGCCGAGGAAACAGGCACTATCCCAGATAAACGAGTTCACCTCTGAGGGAGGAGGAAGGAAACCAACACTTACTGACACTGGCTGAGTGCCAGGTCCCACCCCATGTGGGGGTCAGAGCCTGGGCATGGAGCTAGACCTGGAGGATCGGCCTCTCTCAGCGGGTCTCGTAACCTCACACCTCAGTATTCTCACCTGTAAAATGGGGAGAGTCCCACCATATGTGATCCTGCATAGTGAGTGAGTGGAATCAGGGGCAGGCTGGGCACCGTGCCGGGCACTGAGAAAACCCAAGAAGAGTAATGGCGGTTGTCTCTGTTGTCTGTCCCTTTCCTTCCCTTAACAGCTTTACAAGTGGGGGTTTTAACCCCATCACAGAAGCCAGGAGAATGAAAGGAAATGGAGCCATCGAGCTTCCACTGCTGGGATGAGGCAGGGTCTGGGCTCCCACCATCTCAAGGAGCAGTTTCAGGCTTCCTGGCAGACGGGGCAGGGGGTGGGGGAGGGTGCCAACCCCAAAGGCGCACAAGCCAGGAGGATCTGGACGGGCAAGACCAGAATCCCCATCACACACAGCCCACACACACACTGCAGCTGCCCCAGATCTCTACTGGGCAGGCTCTGGGCTGCTGCTGACAAGCCATCTAAATGCTGAGATTTAAAAATCTCAATTCATGACACTTTAGGGAGTGGGAAGAAATACAGGGCCATCTCGGGCTGATTTTCCACTATGGATGACCCACTGTAAGAATAACTCACTGCATGTTATTTCCATATGGGGGCTGTTTGAGTGACATTTTTATGAAGTCAGGTGGCAAGTCATGCTGGGGCTGAGATCGGACCCTTTAGGGGAGTAACCTGGCCCACCGCCTCTCCACAAATGCCTTCCCATCTTGGGGGCGCTCCAGGTGGGGCAGTCAGAGAACAGAAGGGAACAGGGCAGCCGGACTCCCCTCAGGAAGGGTTATTGGGTTGTGCTCCCCAGGCCTCATAGCCAGTGTGACAATGAGGATCCCAAGGGGTTAACGGGGACACCTCACATCTTTTGGCTCCAAGCCACCATCCATCCCCACGGATGACCCCTCCCGGGTGTCTTGTCAGACCTCCAAGACACAGGGTGGAGAGGGTTAGGGGGATAAAGTCTCTGGTGATTTCCATCTATTTCCAGACCCGGCATGGTGCTGAGGACAGACAGGTCAAATGACTTACTGAGGGTCTTACAGGTTCTAAGCCACAGACTGGGAAATGAATCCCACTCAGAGTCATTATGCTGCATTCCTTCTAGAACAGTAGTGCCCTGGACAGATGCTTTATAGGGGAAATTTTGTGATGTGTCTGCATAGTGTCTGTTCTCCCTTCTTTTGATAGTGGCACCCTATCCTCCCTGCAAAAAAAAAATATAGATATAGATATAGATGATATAGATATAGATATAGATATAGATATAGATATAGATATATCCACCCCCCCAAATGTCCATGTGCTTCTGATGGAGCTGACTGCCTCCCGCCGCCCCTGGCTCCACACAACTATAAGGCTTCAAGAAGGGCATGTGACTCCGCCTAGCCAATCAGAGCACTACTTCCTGTCGGCCAGAGGGCTTTGCTGTGGGACAGTAGCATGGCTGATGCCAGGGGTTTTGCTGGGACTACAGAAACAAAGTTTCATTCTCTGTGATGCAGGATGTGAACCTGGAGTGTTTATTTGATGGCCCTCTTCTTAGCAAGAATGAAAATACTGCCTGGAATAGAAGGTGACATCAAAGGTGCTAAGGCAAGAAACATATTTGCAATGACATGGTTGGAGCACCTAGATCCAGCCAAGCCTGAAGGCAGTTTTTGTCTCAGAACTTTTCAGATATTTTGGCCAATAACTTCCCTTTTCCCTGCTTGAGCAAATTAGAGCTGTGTGGCTGGGAGACAGATACAGAATGAGTAAACAAGTTAGAAGGGAGACTACATGTACTAAACACTTAAAACCACAGGTGACAGTGTTCATTGATCCTATCCTGCCAAGGATGTTGGATCAGCATAGTGCTATCCAAAACCCTGTGGTAGAATCACAATCATTCATTTTCTTTATCTATTCTGTGTATGGATCCCTCCCCATAGGAGGATTGTTCAGTGGGAAAAAGAGGAGGGAATGAAGTTCTCCCACACTGACCCAGTGAGGCACTGTGGAGGCCCACTCATTGCTCATTATCCCTGTGGCCCACTGAAGCCCTGCATAGCAGGGATCAGCCCACGTCGTGTTACAAAAGAGGAAACTGTAACCCAGGCAGGGGAAGGGTCTTGCCCAGGGTCAGATGCAAGTCAATGGAACTCTGAGCCTGTGCTCTTCCTGGGCCCCTGCATAGCCCACTCTGCACACAAGTCTTTCCCTCCTGCTGAGTTCATCTCTCAGCATTCTCTGGCAACATCCCCCTCCTTTCATTCCCCGGGAGGGCAATTGAGATTCCCATCACATAGACATCAACTACAACCCGGTGAATAGCATTACTTTCCTATGCAAAGCCATCTGCCGGCTTTAAATACCTGGCGAAAATGTTTGCTTTGGACTTATTAAGCTACTCGATGAGTGGGCTACACATTCGGAACGAGGCAGGGAGAGGGAGAACGCTGGTATTACAACTGAGCGATTAGAACCCCGATTTCAGGGTCTGGTTGAACAACGTGAGGGATTTAAGGATCCTGCATCACAAATGCCACAGGGAAGCCTTCTAAGAAATGGTGTCATTGGCAGGCTAATCTCAACACATTCCAGGCCGTGACATCTCATCAGGGAACTTGGAAGAATTAACCTTCAGTAGGAAGACCTTCCCCGAAGGGAATTACCAGCAGCTCAAACTATAGAAGGCCCTGATATTGAACAAATATATTATGTACAAACATATTAAAAATGTCAGGCCAGGTCCACCAATGGTCTTCCCGGCTCAGGAGTCTGATGATGGTGGCCCCAGGGGGAAATTTTCTAAGACCATCTGGCGGTTACTCTCTGTGTGTCCTTGATCAAACCATTTGAGCATCTATTAAATATTCCATCATTTTCCTTACATTGTGCTAGAGGATCGTTATTTATTGATGAATCAGAATGCTTTCTGAGTATTTATTGTTTCCATCTTCTTCTGAGTAAAAATAATCATTATCAGTAGCGGGATAATCGTAACCACTTTCTGGATGCTTACCGTGAATACGTTAATTGCAACACGTAACAACTCTGTGAAGTTGGTACTTTCATCACCGTTTTATCAAAGAAGAAATTGAGGCTCAGAGAGGTTAGTGAACTTGTCAAGATCACACAGCTGAATTTTAAAGCTACAGCTTCTTCTTATAAACCCTGCGGCATGGGCTTCCCACCTGCTGAGTTAAACATACCTCTTTTTACTCATTTTCAGTCTATTTCTTTGTGGGTTTAAGAGTCCCTCCTCGGTGACAGAGGATAACTAAATTTGCTATAGTGAGCATTTTGTGATGCACGTAATTGTCAAATCACTAGGTTATACGCCTGAAACTAATATACGATACCCCTAATGTATATACTAACACAATATACTAATATTATGTGTCAACGACACCTCAATAAAAATGAAATTTAAAAAAGAGTCCTTCCTAATAGGATCTCGGGACTGCCCAGGTATTATGTGACTAGAGCAGACCTCAAGAATTTCCTTCCTGACTTCACTTCTGATGGCAGTGGATTTGGAGAATACCGATGTTCTCCAAAGAGAGAAAGAAGAATAAAAAAATAAACCTTAGAAAAGCAAGATAAAATACACATAAAACACCCTCCCTGCCCCCATCCTATCATACCCCTATTTTTATCCTATTTCCAACACCCTGTTGTTCCAGCACCCCACGGCTCCCCTAAACAGTGCACTGTCGGAGTGCCACCCTGTCTGTCTCCTCGACAGACAGTGGGCACCCAGAGGCCCCCGTGGGCTTGCTCCCCTCTGGGTCCGCACGTGGTAGGGCTCCCTACACATGCCCTGAGGGACAGGGAAGAGGTCAACTCAGCGCATCACGAACCTGTCGCGGTCTGCGGGGCTGCCTCAGCCCATGGCCCAAGCTGCCCACTGCCCACGCTGCCCGAGCCAGCCCTGAACACCCCCTCGGGAAGTCACCCACTGCCTGGCCATCCCAGGCTCCTCCTGAGCACAGGACTCTGACCCAGACACTGGCCGGTGTCCGGAGAGCCAGCTCCCCAGGAAGGACGAGGGGTGGGCCATGTGGGCAGGACCCTCCCCTGCAGATGAAATGACCCGGGTAGGGAGAGTGACCACAGACTCATTCAGCAAACCTGCAGGGGCTGGATCCCGAGTCCAGGCTTGAGCTCCTAGTGGAATGGTGGGGGACTTCCTGCCACCAGAACATACAGCTAACCAGAACACTCTTTACCTAACCAAGTGATTTTAAATTTGGATTCCAAGCTAACTGAGACTGACCAAGTGGACCCCCTCACACTTAAGAGCTCTGTTCATAAAATGACAGAGCTAAGAGAAGGCAGCAGTGAACCCGAAGTTTGCCCCCAGAGCGGGACAAAGTGTTTGCAAGATACATAACCAGCAAAGGGCTTGCATCCCAGGATATCCTACAAATCACTAAGAAAAGTAGCCAACAGTTTGAAAGAGAAACACACAGCTTCATTAGGCAGAAGTAGCCCTCCTAAAGGCTTACCTACTTTGAAAAGGCGATCCACCTCTTTACTCATCAGGGTGAGGCAAAACGGAACCTTCCCGATGCCTCCTCCCACAAAATGGCTAAGATGTGAATAAGGAGCAAACCCCGGGGCTGACCAGCATGGGACGCCGGTGGGGCGCATGTTCCGCTGGATGGAGTAAACACGTCTTCAGACACTTGGTAGATCACGCGTACCGTGATCCAAAGACACTACACTTCTAGGTCTACACCCTACAGAGACGCACACACACACGCCTCCCTCCCAAATAAAATAACATGGGGGAAAATAGAGGTGTAGTAGCTGTATTCGTCATCACCAAGATCTAGGCACAACCTACGTATCCACTGACAGCAAAATGTCTCAACCATGATATAGTCTCAGAAACAGCAAGGAGGATGAACCAACTACTACCTATAACATCAGATAGTCTTGTATCCATCCATGGAGAGGGGGAAAATAAAAAAAGCAAGACCCAGGCCAGAACGCATGGATGGTAAGAATTCATTCGAGGAGCAACATGAGCAGATAATCGAGAGAAGTCAGTCAAGCTGGTATCTGGTTCATCACCTCCTCCGCTCAACCTACAAGCACCTTCCTTCATCTTACAACTACTGAGGGCTAGCGACCGTGGTCCTATGATACGCCACTGCCCTCCCCGCCACCCCTCTGACCCTCGTTTGCCTGGGATGTCTCTGGTTTTCAAATCAGAAGTTCTATGTCCTGGGAACACCCCCAGACTGGCACCATGTCCAACGGTTCTGGAATTGCAAAGACAGGGGCTCCCATTCAATGGAAGAGCAAACACAACCGGCCTGAATACTCCCAAAATGTCAGCATCCTAAAATACAGAGGAGAGATTGAGGATCAACAGTCTTGCAAAACCTGAATGAAAGCACTTTTGCATCCGGGGTTGGATCCTAAACATGGAGGAAAATTGCTATGAGGAATATTAATGGGACAACAGACAACATCTGCATCGTTGGCAGCTAAGATTGGGGGTCAGCAAACTTTTTCTTCAAGGACCAGAGAGTAAATATGTTTGGCTTTGCTAAGCCAAAAGCGAAAAAATAAAGAAGAGAGAGAGAGAGAGAGAGGTACTATCCTTCCCTAACCACTTTAAAATGTAGCCATTTAAAAACATGAAAACCATTCTTAGGTCTCAGGCTGTGATAAAAAACAAGAACAAAAACAAAAACAAAAACCAAGCAAAAATCCAAAAAACAAAAACAGACAAGAAGCAGGCCATAGTTCATCGAGCCCCGGATGAGAAAACATGTTATCAGTGTGAAATTTCCCATGTTGATGAGAGCAAAAGTGCAGCACATCTGTAACTCTTTTCCTGATAATTCAGCCAAAGGTAATTTGGAGAGAGGATGATAAATCGAGTGCGGGAAAATGTTACAGATTGATGAATCTAAATGAGGGCTAACCATGGATCCTCTGAACTATTCTTGCCACTTTAAGTTTGAAATTCTTTCCAAATACGTTATTTAAAAAAACAAAAACAAAACCAAAACAAAACACAGCTCCTCCCCAACCCTGTGACTTTGGACAAGTCTCCTATACACCGAGCTTCCTCCCACATACAAGGAGCATAATACTAGCTCCCTCCCAGGGAGAGTCAGGGCTCCCCCTGCGAGCTGCCACCCGTCTGCGGAGCACCTGCAGTCTCCAGACCCACTCCTACGCTCTGGCCCCAAACAGAAAAGGCCATGCTCACGTGTTGTTCCCTACATTCAAGTGGGTTGAGGGGCTCAGATTAAGTCATGGCATCTCGGGGTTTGGCCCCGTGCCTGGCACAGCATAACCAGTGGTTGCTTGCCATCGATGTCCTCATTGTCAAGATGGCTATGATTATCCTGGTGGCTGGCTTGCCACTCTGGGGTCTGGCCCTCCACGGCGCCCTGCGGTAACAGGTCCTTTTGGGGAGACGCGTAGACGTCACTCCCTGCCTACAGCAAAACCAGCTGTCCCCCGCTTCATTTATAACAACATGGGAAGTGTCAATATTTGTGGGTTGAACAGGCCCTCGATAACCATGTTCTCACCCAATTACACTTCGGTTTTTATCTCCTCTGACAGGAGGTTATGTTAATATTGAATCAATTCACTCCAACATCATCTTTCAAAGGGGGAGGAAAAAAAAAAAAAAGCCTCTTCAAATAAAATACCCAGGCCACTTGCCCTGTGGTTCCTGGCTGGGGAGAAGCATTCCCAAGGTGCTCACTCACATAAAAGGCTCCCATCAGAGTCATCTTCCCAGAGCGGGTTCATTATTTTCAATGTCTCATGGAAGCATGGGTCACACGTGGTGACAAACGTCCCAATGAAAGGCACCAGGGAAGAGTTAAGGGCTATCAGTCTTCCACACACCAGCAACGGGAGCTTGGGTCATTGCCTAACCACGGCTGGGAGTTCATCATGTAGACAACACACCAGGCCCAGTGGGCCCCCAGGAAGGAACACAGAAGCTGAGCCTGAAACCCCCTGTGGAAAGGCCTACAGGAGCATCCGAGGCTTTCCAAAGGGATGTGAGGGCCAGAGGGGGCAGAGGGCCAACAGGAGACACACTCACGGTCTGTGGTAGCACGTGCTGAACTCCCAGCTGGCAAAGTCTGTGGGTTCAACTCCCGCCTTCATCTCTTAATACCTTCGTGACTTTGGACAAGTCTCTTGGTACATGTACTTAGAAGCTCGTCTGGCCCTTGCCTTTAAAGGAGCTGGAAGGTCAATGGGGGACCCAGGCAAGCACAGGCAGTGATTGTGAGAGACTGATGTGTACTTTTCTAGACCTAAACCCCGGACACCATGAAAGAAGGGAGGTGAGCTCTCATCCAGCCCTGTGAGGGTCAGAGATGGCTCCCAGGGATGATGCTCCAACCCAAGCTAAGAAGAGAACTAGATCTTCAGCAGGCGAAGAGGTTTCAGAGGGGAGAATCGAGAGGACACAGCATGGACAAAGGTGGGATGGATGTGAGGGACCCGAGCTGTCCCTTGGCAGCTGGTCAGAAGTCTCGGGAGCACGGAAGCCAGGCTCTGCCACCATAAAAAAGGCCACATTGAGGAACCTTCCCTGGATTCTGAGGGCAATGGGAAGCCACTAGTAAATCCTGAACTCAAAGAGCCAAGACTATACATAAATTTTTAAAATTCTCTCTGCAGGGACACCTGGGTGGCACAGTCGGTTGGGCATCCGACTTTTAATTTTGGCTCAGGTCATGATCCCAGGGTTGTGGGATCCACGCCGGGCTTGGAGCCTGCTTGGGATTCTTTCTCTTCCACTGTCCATACCCCGACCTGAATTCTCTCTCCAAAGATCAGGCGGCAGTAAGATGGCATGGACAAGGCCAGAGGCCAGCAGGCAGGACAGAACCCCAAAGGAGAGCTCCGGGGGAGGGGGAGGTGGCTGATAAGGGGGGAAGAGAAAAGTGGGGGTGGACTGAAGAGCTATTTCGGGGTACAATGACTGAGACTTGGTGATAGCTTTGTGTCCCGCAGAAAGATGCGAACATAGTCCCAGCTTGAAGTAAGTAAATTTGAGAGCTGGCGGGGACGGGAGGGGACTCCATTTAACAATAAAGCAAATACCATATTTCTTTTGGGGAAGAGACAAAGGTCAGAGGCATGAATCAAATGAAGAAGAAAAAAAAAAAAAAGCCACCTCCACCCTGGAGAAAACAGCCTCCTCCACGGTCCCGTCGGAGTCAGGTGCCAGCATCTGTTTCTCACAGATGTTATTTATGCTCTGCGATTATCTCAATTATAGATCTTCGTGGTTGGGATTGCTTCCGTCTCCAGATTAGTTTGTTTCCAGTGGAAACATTCCATGGGAATTAATTAGTAATTGGCTCCTAGAGAACAGGTGTCACCAGAACCACGCCACGCATCGCCTTGCCTCCCTGATCCGCGAGGTCTGATGAAAACGTGTGCCCAGAAACCCGTCTTCCAGCGGCCAACATCTGTGACGGGGACATGGGAGCCAGTGGGGAGCTCGCCAATTTAAAAAATCATTGTCTTCAAGTTTTTAATTTAGAGAATTCTTTCAAATCTGTGGTCTAGTGTTCTTTCTACCAGCCCCATAACTGGGACTATCATGCCCCTTTTTTTTCAGGGAGGCAAAGGAGGCCGCAAGGTAGGGTGATTGGCTCAAAATCACACAGCTAATTAGGTCGCAGAGGCAGGATTTGAAGAAGGTCTACTTTGCTTCCAGAAGGCTTCCATGTTTTAGTACAGGGTCTTAACCTGCAGGTGTTATTTGAGATAGCCAAGGCTCCCAATGGAGGGAAACTGGGTGGAATGAGGTAAATGATTCTCTTGGGATTCTAGATGGTGGAGCAATGGACAGAGAGGATGCCTGTCCATAAGGGCAACATCCAGAGATTCTGGAAGATTCTCTAAGGGAGCTCTCCCATGCTGCTGGTTCAGCCTGGCATGGGGTACCTCAGGGCTTCAGCTGGGACCTGAAATCCTGCCACGTCTTACAAGCACTTCCGACCACACCCATCTCCGCTCCGTAACTCTCCATGGCTCCCCATTGCCAAGCCTTTCCTGAGCCAGCTGCCAGCAACACCCTCCTTGCTCCTACCCCCGCACACTTGATATTCCAGCAATACCTTGTCAGGGGGCATACACTCCCTGGTCTCCACGTGCCTCTGTCCCTCTATGCTCTGCTGCATCCTCCTACTAACCAGCAATTCATTTCCACCTTTAAAGAGATAGTGGAAGCCGTCAGCCCCTCCCCCACAGCTGCATTAAGGGCATCCTCCTTAGTTAACCACCACCCCTCTCCCCTTACCCCAGTAAGGAGCTTATCAGTCCGTTTGGCAAGAGTCCGCCCCTCGGTCTGCCTCTTGCAGACTGGGAGTCCCTGGAGGGAAGGAGCCCTATGGTCTCCTTCTTATCCCTGCAGCCTGGCCTCTGATCTGTCCCAGAGTGGGGACCTTATCAGTACCTGCTGAATCCAAGTCGTTCTTAACAGGTGCATTGAAACAATTCCCTCATCCGTGCCCTGAGAGAGGAAACCTTTCTTTGGGTTCTCTGGCGCCGCGGTTAGCAAACTGTAAGGGCTGCTGGGAGTGTTCACTGTTTCTGAAGACCCTTGCTGGCCTGACCTCAGCAGCCCCCCACAGGCGCTGGGCCATCACGCGAATGAAAACTCTCCACTCGGAGAGAAAAAGTCTCCAGGAGGTCATGTTGCATGTCAAAGGCCACAGGGCTAGCAAGTGCCAGAACCTCTGGACTCAGATTTAATTCATTTTAAAACAGCAGAACGAAGATTCTTGCACTAATACAAACTCGCTATCAGTTTTCCCATCTGCAAAATGGATATGGTGCCACCAAATTTGAAAGGGAGCTTTGAGAGATAAACGAGGCTTGCAATTCCCAAATGCTGGCCCCAAGATCAGCATCCGAATCCTCTGGTAGGACGGTTTAGGAAAGTAGATACCAGGTGCCAACCCAGGCTTAATGAAGAAAAATAAAGAAAAGACTAGCCGGAGGGGGGGGGTAGGATCCAGAATCTATGATTTCTTAAATGGTGCTTAAGTTATCTGACATACAGCCAAGTTTGGGAATCCTAAGACATCAAGGAAAAGCCTTGTACATAGTAGGTGCTCTGTTAACATAGAATGTCCAAATGTTAACAGGACCCCGATTATACCTACCAAGTTGCATGGACACGGTACTATTGGCATCTGCAGCTTTCAGATGGGTGCTGGGTGCCCTTGGGTAAGTTACTCAACCTCTCAGAGACATTTTCTTTATTGGTTAAATTGGTCAAAAATAGAAATACCCTCTCCTGCAGTGGTGAGGATTAGCTGACTACTATACCTACTGTTGCCATCAGAACATCCACAAGTCCCATGGCCTTCAAACCAGCCCCAAGTCTATCCCTTCTAGCCAGCTCCCTCACCACTTAACCCAGCTGACCATCTCCCCCACCCTGGAATGATCGATTGTCTCCTAAAGGCATCAGTGTCCTCTCTGCACCCATTCTCCGCACAGAAGAGCGAGCCTCTAAATTGTGAATCAGGTTATGTCACTCTCTGCTCCAAACCTCCCAATGGCTTTGCACGCCCCTTGGAATAAAATCCCCACCCGCTTCTCCTTCTCCCAGGGTGGCTTAGCTGACCAACCAAGCTACACGAGACCCTTTGCAAGTCCCTATTCCAGAACCTTGCTTATTTCCTTTAATATCCATATGAAGGTGTGGGATGTTTCTACTTATTCGTATCATGGTTTGCTTGTCTTCTTTGCCATCAGATATAAGCCTGAGTGGCTCAGTCAGTGAAGCAAGCGTCTGCCTTTGGCTCAGGTCATGATCCCATGGTCCTGGGATCGAGCCCCGCATCGGGCTCCTTGCTCAGCTGACAGCCTACTTCTCCCTCTCCCTGCTGCTCCCTCTGCTTGTGCATGCACTCTCGCTTGCTCACTCTCTCTCTCAAGTAAATAAACAAAATCTTTAAAAAAAAAGATGCAAGTTTCACGAGGGAGGGTATCTGTTTGATTAACCATTTTAGACCTGGATAGAGCCAATCACCTGACGCATGGTAGGTGCCTCATAAGTCAGGAAGGAAGGAAGGAAGGAAGGAAGGAAGGAAGGAAGAAAGGAAGGAAGGGAGGGAGGGAGGGAGGAAGGTAGAAAGGAAGGAAGGTCTGAATGAAGTGGCTCAGTGCCAGACCCAGAACTTGCAGCACAGTCAGCCCCAATGTTAGCTCCCTGTCTCTTCCCCCTCCTGTCTGCTGTGTCCGCCTCTGTCCCCAGAGCCTTCAGGTAAAGGACAAATACCTTCCCAGGGAGAGGAGACAGAGTGATGCCCAATGTCATCACCACTTTATTTGATTAGCTCTGACTCCAGCATCCGGGACACGTGTGCTGGGAGCCAAAGCAACTGTACCCTGACCTCTGGTCCACGCGATCCCATCCTTATAACGATTTCCATGACAACAGCAACAGAAAGCCAAGGCTGTGAATTCCCTTTGATAGGAGCCGGATGCAGAGATGGGGAAGAAGGACTTTCAGAAGAATGAAGCTCTTTGATTCAGCTGGAGGCGCCTTCGTTAAATACCACTATTTTTCAAGAACACACATTTTAACCCTGCAGAGGGAGGTTTCTCATGAATACTTAAAAAGGGAAGAAAAAGGAGGAACAAAACCATCATGGTTCCTTTTCAAGAACAATCACCTGGAGAGAGGGGGAGGCTGGGAGGCTGTGGCACTAGGAATATTTGGGGGGAGGCAGGAAGAGAAAAGGGGCTTCATGAATCCAAGAGGCCTGGCCCCTGATCAGGGACTCCAACATCTCTGCCCATGTGAGGCAAGTCAAAAGGCTAAGGGTTCTCCACCCACGTGGACAGCCGATCGGACAGGCAAAAGAAACCCTAGATCTTACAATTAGAATCATGAGCCCTGGATGTGAATCCCAGCTCTGCCACTTAGCTGCTGCCGTTGCCTTGGGCATGTCACTTTCCAGCTCTCAATAGGATTTCCCCATCTGTAAAATGGGCACACAGGAGAGCGTATGAGGACAGAGTGAGGGGAAGCACGGAAGCCCAGGTGATTCTAGTTTCCTGACATGGCCATGAAGAGAGCAGAGTGACCAACCGTCTGGTTTTGCCCAGGACACGGGACTTTCAGCCCTAAAACCAGGACCATTAAGGACAAGCCAAGATGGTTGGTCATCCTAGCAGAGTGTGGCCACTAAACAAAGGAAAATCAGAGAGTGAGGGAGACAGAAGAGCCCCTCAGTGAGCCTCTGGGGTATTCGCTCCAAAAACCCTCCAACCTGGTTTAGTCATGAGAAATGCTTCACACAAACCCAGATTGGGGGTTGGGGGGACACTCTCAGGATACCTGGCCAGTATTTCTCAAGACTGTCAAGGTCATGAAAAGCAAGGTAGGACTGGGAAACTGTCCCAGACAGAGGAGACTGGGCAGACAGGACAAGCAGATACAGGGCCATGCCCTGGGATGGATCCTGGAACAGGAAAATGAGTTAATGGAGAAACTCATGAAATCTGAATCAAGCCTAGAATTTAGTTTAGGAAAAAAGGTGGCGGCAGGGTTTCTCCCGTAGCCTATAATCTCTGAAAACCTGAAACCTTTCATTTTACAGACAGGAAATGGACACCAGAGATAAGAAGTGAAGAAGGCTCTAGATCTAGTTTCTAGACTCTGTTGCCTCCCACCGCCTTCCCAGGAACCCGCTGACCCTCATGAGCTCCAGAAGGAAGAGAGAAGAGCACTGGAGTCAGAGAATGCAGGTTCAGGCCCAGCTTTGCCTTTCACTGGCTGTGCGACCTCAGGCAAACCTCTCCCCTCTCTGTTCCTTTGTTTCCTCATTAGGGGAATGAACACATTGAATTCAACAGGCAGGCATTTATTCAGTATTTATTACATGCTGGGGACTGAACAGGCATCACTGGCACGCATAAAGCATAGTCTTGCTATCAGGAAGTATAGAGTTTTGCCTTAGAGTCCAAAAAGTACAGGTAACCCATCGGAGCTTCTGGGGTAGTCTCTGTGAAGATACACACGCACAGCCATGTGGCAGGGCTGAGGCCACGTGAGAGAAGGCCAGAGAAAGAGGAAGAAGGGAGGGCAACACTCTGAGAAAGTGAGGTGGTGAAGGCAGCAGGAAATGCCTTCCGTTGCCCCACACCTGGCTTGGGTGCACATGGTTTTATCCACAGGAGGCGTGGGTTAGAGGTAACACCAAACGCATGGGCACAGCATCCCCAGTGGGGCTCGGAGCTTCCCTGCATTGTTTCCAGCTCCCTATGGGGACAGGTAGCAAGTCCTGAGTCCCCACTCTGGGACCTCGCTCCCTAAGTCCCCCCACCCCACTGTGGGTTCCGACCCATTCACATCTCTCAACACCTGCCGCCTTGGGCCATGCTGTCTGCACTCGGCACAGCCCGAGCCCATCCCACCTCCCAAGGTCCTTGGCGTCTGCCTGGCCTCACCGCCCATCTGCTTCCCATCCTCCTCTGAAGCAGCCAGGGAGGGTGGAGCCCTGAGCTCGAATCCTGGCTCTGGCACTTTCCAGCTGTGTGACTTTGGACAGGTCTCCTCCCTCTTTGCCACCTCCCCTGGGGAAGGGAGATGCTCTCTGGAGAACTAGGTGGGCCATCCGGTATAGCCCAAGTGGGACATGGTGGGTGCTCCAGAAGGTGACAGCCAGAGATCAACATCATCACCATTCTAATCGGCGCTGTTGGTGGTGCTGGTTGTTTGAGCTCTTGCTTTAATAGCACGATGACTGGTTGTTTCCTACGCAGCCTAGGCAGCCACACGCACATGCACACACAGACACACACGCACGCTCGCGCACGCGCAGTGCACCCAGCCATTCTGCTCCAGGCCTCTGATCTGCCCACGTCCTTGAGATGCATTCTGCCTCAGCTCTGAGGAAGGGAACCAATCTCAGCCGTCATTTATAGACCCCCTCCTCCTCATCTACACCTCCGTGTGACCCACCCAGCCCCTCGGTGTCCCCCATCTCCATGCAGGTCTGTGAACATTGGTGCTGCGGCCACACAAACAGCCTGTCCCCCCTGGCCAGCTGCAGCATCCTTCCAATCCTGGCCCTAAGGGGCCCCCACAACCTCTACCTGGCTGTGCACTTTCTCCAGCTCCTCTTTGCTGACTGAAGTCTTGCTGTCCTCCATGTTCCCCAGAAGAAGCTGCACATCTGACAAGAGTGCATGAGTCCTCTTGAGGTCCCTCCGAAGACGTTTCTCCACGTCAAAATCTCGATGGCCGATCTGGAAGCCAAGGGAAGCCTCTTGTGAGCTAAGACTGCAGAGCAGTGGACAGGGTCCAAGTTCTCCAGAACGAAGCTTCCCCTGGGTTCAAATCCTATCTCTGCTTCTCACACCGTGGGAGCTTGGACAAGACCCTTCTCCTGCCTGAGCCTCAGTTTCCACATCTGCAAAATGGGAATGACATCAGGCACATGGGGCTGCTATGGGAATTAAGCTGGTGTTTAGCTGAATGCCTGGCTCATAGTAAAGGCCCACGAATATGAGCTGGGCTCATCAATGTTTTCCCAGCCTGGAAGCGTCCAAAGTCACTGGGTCTCATCTTGGACACCCAAGTCATCAGTACAGCCTCTCCTTACCTTGTCAGAACCTACAGGTCAGGTGAGGCCCTCTGGTGACAGAAGTGAGGACAGCAGTTACCCTGCCAGAGCTGAGACTGGATAGGGCCAGAACGCTCCCGAGAGGGGTTGCCTGCCATTTCTGTGGGTGCTGCGTCCCTGAGTCCCTGAGCTGTATAGTGTGGTACACTGTCCTTCCCCGCACGTATGTTGCACCTCATTAAGTACTTAGTATTAAAAAAAGCCAGGCTGCTTTTGGAGGTCTAAATCAAGTTTTTCTGTCCCTTGAGCTAGTCTCCTTTGCCAGGTTAAGGCACAAGGTCATTTTCTGCAGAGGGGTGTTACCCAAAAGCAAACGCCTTCCATCCCCCAGAACCCCGGACATGCAGACCCTCCAAGCGGCCAGCTGTCTCGTTGCTCCTGTAGAAGCCGCATCCTGGGTGCCAGGAGGGTGACAGCTCCTAGGGGCTGAGGTAGACAGAGGCAGGTGCAGGACCACCCAGAAGCCCGGCACGGAGCACTGACACGCCACCCTCTCCCCTGGAAATGACGTTGATGCTAAAGCCCTGAGCGTCTCCAAAACTCAGAAAGAGCCCCTCAGGAGACCAGCAGAAAAAGAGAGGGTAGTTTTCCAGAAAACGCGGTGTAGGTATGTCAGCCATGGGACCTGGATTTCTACACACCTGGATACCCACGCCTCTCCAGAACCATTTCCTGGGATGGTAACAATACCCCCCAGAATATTCTAGAAAGAAGGTGGGGTTTGGAACAGGGTGGCCCAGGTTTTAAAACCTGGCTCGCTGTTTGCCGGCAGGGGGTTGGATTGTGCCACCCCTCTGAACCCCACACCCTCGTCTATAAAAGTAAGGCAAAAAATAAATAAGTAAATAAATAAAAATTTAGCCTCCATGTTGAGATAAGACAAGGATCAGGTACAATAATGGATCAGAGTGCACTTCGTATGCTGTCAAATGCTTTACGAATATAAAGAATTATGAGTATTGTCTGATGACCTAGAATGCACTCCACTAGGTTTTGCATTCCTATTTCTCTGCTCCCGGTTTTGAAATCCTTTTTTTATTTTATTTTATTTTTTTTATTTACTTGATAGACAGAGATCACAAGTAGGCAGAGAAGCAGGCAGAGAGAGAGGAAGGAGGCTCCCCGCTGAGCAGAGAGCCTGATGCGGGGCTCGATCCCAGGACCCTGAGATCGTGACCTGAGCCGAAGGCAGAGGCTTAACCCACTGAGTCACCCAGGTGCCCCCGGTTTTGAAATCTTTGAAAAATGAGTTGGTTCTTCAAATCCAGCCTCTTTGTCCTGAGGTGTGTTGCTTTAAGTTTTAAATGCTGGTCTAATACATGTGTGTATACACACACACACATGCATGCATGCACACACATAAAATATAATCTTACCCGCTGAGCTAAGATCAGAACTGGGCATTGTGCCCGGCCCTTTGTCACATGTTATTGCATTTAACTCTTGTGACAATCTCTTAAGGATAGACATCATCATCATCATTATTATTATTATTGCCTTTATAAAAGCAGAAATAGCCTACATTTGCAGAGAGCTTTCTAAGTGTCAGACACCGCTCTAAACTCTTTACGGGAGGTAACACATTTGGTCCTCTTGAAGAATCTGTGATGTGTAATGTTACTGTTCCCATTTTACAGATGATGGAGCAGAAGACTGCAGAGGGGCAAGTTATTGGCCCAAGATCCCACCTCTAGGAAGTGGCAGAGTTTGGGTAGGAATCCGACTATGCTGACCAGAAAGAGGTCATTTCAGTGGAATGGATGATAAAAGAGGTCGGTTTTGTTCTTTAATTTAAGGGAAGGTGTTGTGCAAACACAGGGGATTGCCAGCCAGCTCAGGCTTGGATGGGATCAGGGAGAGTCTTGGGTAAGTGGGAGCCCAGTGAGGTACGGGAAGGGCATTTCAAGAAGAAGCCAGGCCAAGAGCAAAGACAGAAGGCTGAGAAAGTCTTGTATCTCTGGTTCCAGTGATGAGCATGAGGGCATAAAACATGGAGATGGGGCAGGTCACAGAGCAAGAGAAGTTACCTGGGGCCAGCTCATGTCTTGTGAGCTACATGGGATTCTTATGTAGTGGCACGGGAGAATGGAGGCACAGCCGGTGAACTTGACATAGAGTAAGCGATCTACTCGAGGTGATGGTGTGGTTACGCAGCAAGGATTTGAACCCGCGCAGCTCAGCCTTAAAATGCAAAGTTTCTAACCATTGCACTGTAGTGCCTAGGGGGGAACCTGAATCCTGATTCACTAACTCGAGCCTGGATTCTGCATTCAAGCAGTGTACTCAGCATCTCTCTTATTTTTTATCTGTTCTTTCTCTTTACACATCCCAGAGTTTAAAGAGCGTCCATTCTCCGTGGGGCAGTTTGGCATCAGGGACATCCCTTGATGTTAGCATTGACCATGGCTCAGATATGACAACCGACTACCAGGAAGACCCTGAAAATGCTGGCACCCTGTCTCCTTTCCAGAGGGATCTTTGCAAACAGAACTCACAATAAAAATGTCAGACAAGTCACCCTCCCCTTCATAATGGATTGTTACAAAAGAGGAGGGCAAAAAAGAGAAAGAGATAGGGAGAGCTCATTAGGTTAATGAGAAATAAATGCCATTCTGCAAGTTTGCATTCTGTAGCACGAAGATTCAAACTTGGATAAAGCTGGTGAATAATTAACCAATAAATCTAAATGATGTTTAGTGTTGTTGTGGGAAACTATATTCAAATCTCAGCTGTTTCACCATTGATCATAAAGCCAAATTGTCTGGGGGCACTCGTTCAATGCCTGTTGTCAAGGATCTCTCTGAAAACTTTAAAAAAATACAATCTGGAAATGCAGGCAGGGCTAATCAACCACTTTCTAGATGGGGAGACTGAGGCTAGGAGAGAGAATGGGGAATATTCTGAAAAAATCACCATGGGCAACAAAGGGTTGATTCTAATTAACTGGACCTTAACCACTTTTAAGCATCATAGTGCTTACAAATATAGGCTATCAAATAATACAGACTCCATTTCAAATCTGCATGGGCCACTAACAAACTATATGATCTTGGGCAATTTGCTTTAGCTTTTTAGCCTCAATTCTATCATTTATAAGAAGGAACTAATAATACCTTTCCCACAGAATTGTAAAAATCAAATACAGTGTGTTAGAAAAAATGACAACTAAGTAGATATCTACGGGACCCCTGGGTGGCTCTGCCGGTTAAGCATCTGACTCTTGGTTTCAGCTCAGGTCACGATCTCAGGATTGTGGGGTCAGCCCCACATTGGGCTCCATGCTCAGCACAGAGTCTTCTTGAAATTCTCTCTCTCTACCTCTGCTCCTCCCTCCAGGTTGTGTTCTCTCTCTCTCTAATAAATAAATAAAATCTTTGATATTAAAAAACAAAACTTCAAAAGCAAGAGAGGAATAAAAGCAGCAGCACAGAAAGGGGGCAATAAGCCAACAAATATTAAACACAAAATAAGAAAATAGAAATAATTTTACATATATCAATCATTCCAATAAATGTAAATGAACTAGATTCACCTATAAAAAGTCTGAGGCTCAAACACTGAATTAACAAAACACATTTACACACACACACACACACACACACACACACACACACATTTGGAAAGGTTGGACATGAAAGAATTTTAAAAAGTCTTGCCAGGGGCTCCTGGGTGGCTCAGTGGGTTAAGTACCTGCCTTTCGCTCAGGTCACGATCT